>CM070818.1:6216484-6341484 GCA_036326025.1 Chrosomus eos | reverse complement strand
CAGATGGCATAGTCTGTTGTGATTGGTCTACTCTGCTCTGATTGGTCAGACGGCCCAGTCTGTTGTGATTGGTCTACTCTGCTCTGATTGGCCAGACGGCATAGTCTGTTGTGATTGATCTACTCTGCTCTGATTGGTCAGACGGCCCAGTCTGTTGTGATTGGTCTACTCTGCTCTGATTGGCCAGACGGCATAGTCTGTTGTGATTGATCTACTCTGCTCTGATTGGCCAGATGGCATAGTCTGTTGTGATTGGTCTACTCTGCTCTGATTGGTCAGACGGCCCAGTCTGTTGTGATTGGTCTACTCTGCTCTGATTGGCCAGACGGCATAGTCTGTTGTGATTGATCTACTCTGCTCTGATTGGTCAGACGGCCCAGTCTGTTGTGATTGGTCTACTCTGCTCTGATTGGCCAGACGGCATAGTCTGTTGTGATTGATCTACTCTGCTCTGATTGGCCAGATGGCATAGTCTGTTGTGATTGGTCTACTCTGCTCTGATTGGTCAGACGGCCCAGTCTGTTGTGATTGGTCTACTCTGCTCTGATTGGCCAGACGGCATAGTCTGTTGTGATTGGTCTACTCTGCTCTGATTGGTCAGACGGCCCAGTCGTTGTGATTGGTCTACTCTGCTCTGATTGGCCAGACGGCCCAGTCTGTTGTGATTGGTCTACTCTGCTCTGATTGGTCAGACGGCCCAGTCTGTTGTGATTGGTCTACTCTGCTCTGATTGGCCAGATGGCATAGTCTGTTGTGATTGGTCTACTCTGCTCTGATTGGTCAGACGGCCCAGTCTGTTGTGATTGGTCTACTCTGCTCTGATTGGCCAGATGGCATAGTCTGTTGTGATTGGTCTACTCTGCTCTGATTGGTCAGACGGCCCAGTCTGTTGTGATTGGTCTACTCTGCTCTGATTGGCCAGACGGCATAGTCTGTTGTGATTGGTCTACTCTGCTCTGATTGGCCAGATGGCATAGTCTGTTGTGATTGGTCTACTCTGCTCTGATTGGTCAGACGGCCCAGTCTGTTGTGATTGGTCTACTCTGCTCTGATTGGCCAGACGGCATAGTCTGTTGTGATTGATCTACTCTGCTCTGATTGGCCAGATGGCATAGTCTGTTGTGATTGGTCTACTCTGCTCTGATTGGTCAGACGGCCCAGTCTGTTGTGATTGGTCTACTCTGCTCTGATTGGCCAGACGGCATAGTCTGTTGTGATTGGTCTACTCTGCTCTGATTGGTCAGACGGCCCAGTCTGTTGTGATTGGTCTACTCTGCTCTGATTGGCCAGACGGCATAGTCTGTTGTGATTGATCTACTCTGCTCTGATTGGCCAGATGGCATAGTCTGTTGTGATTGGTCTACTCTGCTCTGATTGGTCAGACGGCCCAGTCTGTTGTGATTGGTCTACTCTGCTCTGATTGGCCAGATGGCATAGTCTGTTGTGGTTGGTCTACTCTGCTCTGATTGGTCAGACGGCCCAGTCTGTTGTGATTGGTCTACTCTGCTCTGATTGGCCAGACGGCATAGTCTGTTGTGATTAGTATACTCTGCTCTGATTGGTCAGACGGCCCAGTCTGTTGTGATTGGTCTACTCTGCTCTGATTGGCCAGACGGCCCAGTCTGTTGTGATTGGTCTACTCTGCTCTGATTGGTCAGACGGCCCAGTCTGTTGTGATTGGTCTACTCTGCTCTGATTGGCCAGACGGCCCAGTCTGTTGTGATTGGTCTACTCTGCTCTGATTGGTCAGACGGCCCAGTCTGTTGTGATTGGTCTACTCTGCTCTGATTGGCCAGACGGCATAGTCTGTTGTGATTAGTATACTCTGCTCTGATTGGCCAGATGGCATAGTCTGTTGTGATTGGTCTACTCTGCTCTGATTGGCCAGATGGCATAGTCTGTTGTGGTTGGTCTACTCTGCTCTGATTGGTCAGACGGCCCAGTCTGTTGTGTTTGGTCTACTCTGCACTGATTGGCCAGACGGCATAGTCTGTTGTGATTAGTATACTCTGCTCTGATTGGTCAGACGGCCCAGTCTGTTGTGATTGGTCTACTCTGCTCTGATTGGCCAGACGGCACCGTCTGTTGTGATTGGTCTACTCTGCTCTGATTGGTCAGACGGCCCAGTCTGTTGTGATTGGTCTACTCTGCTCTGATTGGCCAGATGGCATAGTCTGTTGTGATTGGTCTACTCTGCTCTGATTGGTCAGACGGCCCAGTCTGTTGTGATTGGTCTACTCTGCTCTGATTGGTCAGACGGCCCAGTCTGTTGTGATTGGTCTACTCTGCTCTGATTGGCCAGACGGCATAGTCTGTTGTGATTGGTCTACCGCGTACAGCGCTTGTCGGAAACAAAACACCCATTACTATAACTGAACTTCAGCTTTGGAGTCTTCCTCAGTCCTCAGCAATTGTACACACTGTAAAGACAGTAACAATGACGCCGATTTTACCATATCAATCTGCGCGCGAGTCCCATGATGAAATCGGTGCATTAAATCACGTTTAGTCTCTCGTGCACGAGCAATAAGTTGCTGGCTGCAGTTCACACACTGGCCACTGGTGTCGCTAATAACAAGGGTTTCTGAATTCTACATACAGTATAGCTCCTTTAAGATGCGTTTTCTTTGTAAATAGTAACATGTAATTTATTCCTTAAGACTTGAGTAATGATGTTAAAAATTCTGATTTGATCAGTGTCACATGATCCTTTAGAAAGGATTGAACAGAATGAGAACGAGTAAATTAGTATATAATATTTGAGTGCACTGTCCCTTTAAGGAAGTTTGACTGTAAATTAGATTTGAGAGTTACATCAGAAGGGAAGATTAATCTGAGAAGAGCTCAGATTGATTTTTTTGCAATGGAATTTCATTTGAATTATTCTTAAAGTGAAGAATCGAGATACTTTTGGAGGCCACTGTGAAACACAAAACGAGTCCGCCGTGGAGCAGGTGGTCACTGTGTAAATGAAGAAGTGAACTTCAGTGACATGAGGACAGTCTGTCAGACAGCTCTCAACATTTCCAGTAACAAGCACAGCGATGGAGAGAACGAGAGGACGAGGAGTTAGAGAGACACAGAGATGGTTTCATGAAGCCGAAGTGTGGGAGACTAAACACGAGTCGCAGCAAAAGCCTGCTGAGAAACCTCTCCAGGGACAGAAACGAGAGAGAGAGAGAGAGAGAATAGAGGAAGTGAGGGAAGACAGGAAGCCTTGCAGAGGAGGAGAAGTGCATCTTCAGCTGTCAGAGTAATGGAGATCATCAGACCCAGAAAGTTTCAGGATGAGATCCGGTGGCTTGTGATAGAGGCAGGGCAGATTTTGAGAAGGAAATGTTGGGCAAATGTCACACTGAATCACTCCAGAAGCTGATCTTATGGCAAAATAACATGTTAGTTAACTAATGTTAACAAATATACAACTTTGATTTTAATAATGTATAAGTAAATGTTGAAATTAACATTGACACAGATTAATAAATGCTGTCGAAGTGCAGTTCATTATTAGTTCATGCAATGAACTAATAATGATGAAATTTCTAGTAATATGAAATTAAACTCATCTCAATTCGACTCAGTTAAAGAGTATATTAACCGCTAAAATAATCTCAATGTCATTTGACAGAAATGTGTGTGAATGGGATTTTCATTATTAGTGCAGTGATGCTGTCACACTGTATTAAAGCGGCTGATGAATAATGACACACACCGCAGCCGTGGCGGATTGTGCTTGTGTCTAAAACAGGCCTAAAGTGACGGATAAGATGAGGTGGGATGTGTGAAATCAGGGGTCCTAATGCCAGCTGCCCACTGAGGTGCCGGAAGACAAAGCTGCCCTTCATTAAAACAGGATGACGGAAGTTTTCAGTCATACACACGCAAACAAACATGACACAGAGATGAAGCGCTATGGAAATGATTATTATGGAGGACCGAGTCATTAGAGTGTATTTAGTGTCACGTGTTTAATTGTAAAGTGTAATTTCCTCATTATCTGCACCTGGGGATGTTCCCATGACAATGCGACATGCTGTCTATCAGCTGATTAGCTGTTCTCATGACAGACATTTCTCATAAATGTTGCAAATAAATATACATTTATATTTAAAAAAAGGTTTTAAAACACTATATTAATACATTATATATGTCTCTGTGTGAGTGTGTTTAAAACGTGCCGTCTCGTCTGTGGACCCCGCATTAGCTATCACATTTCTTACCTATGAAACTTATTTAAAAATAACATGACAAAAATGTGTGAAATATGTCACAAACAAAACAAATTAACTTGAATTGCTCTGTTTGTAAGTTAACTCGAACTCTCCCGCCACCTAGCTTTAAAATGAATCACGAGTATACGTTGGGTCACATGACCATAAATGATCAAATTATTTCCTTGAAGTGATCAATTTTCCCGAAATCTCCACCATGTCAAGACCAATCAAGAGATCTCAAAATGAACACAAACTAAGTCTTAAAAAACCACAACCTCTGAGCATACAAGATGCAATATTTATTATATCGTTGATTATTTTTTTATATTTAACATATAATAAAAATACACATGTAAACTATATAAAATTTAGTTTTATTTAATTGTACAGTGAACAATATAACATTCACTTTCACAATATTTTATTATGTCATGGTATCTCGTTAAAGGTGCTCTATGTAACTTTTAGCGGCCTCTAGCGGTGATGTTTCAGATTGCAACCAATTTTTACAAGAGCGCTCGTGCTCGAACTCATAAACAATACCGTCTATTACGCGAATATCTCAGCGACTACTAGACGGATTCGGCGAGCACCGAGCTCGTCGGGACCATCTAGTCGAGCTGAAAAGAACCATATAAGTTCCATAGTTTTTGGTGGTGTTAGGGGATGCCCCCTACCGGATCGCCGTTCGCTGGGACCCCCGATTTCGAACGGCTATAACTCGGGGAGCCGGGTGAGTTGGACCTCGGGGGTGGGCTCGTTCGAAAGGCCCCGTCCAGCACTACGAACGGTTAGAGTCTTGGGAATATTGATCAAAGATTGACCGAGATATAAGCCGAAAAACGTGCGCCTTTAACCGGACGTAACTCCCTGACGTCTACAAGGAGAGAGGCTCGGGAGCGCGCATGCACGTCACATCCGTTGGATTTCGCGGTAAATCCGACCCGGAGACTTCACATATAAATATGAATATTGGCCTTCAGAGGTAATAGCAAAACTCGACAAGTGGATCATTGTAATGTGTGATTACAACCCCTTCACACACAGGCAATAAAAAAGGATTCATTTTAGTAGAAAAGTTACATTTAGCACCTTTAAATATACACTTATTAGGGTTACTTATAACGATAACATCATGTTGTCACGATTCAATACACAACACGATACTGAACTCATTACACGATATTATTGACACATGGTAAAAGGTTAACAATTTTTTTTACTGTAGATTACATTGTGTGTGTAAATGAATATGATTGGTGCTGATAACCCAACGCACAGTACAATAAGCTCTGAAGCTAAATACAAATACAAAATTAATATAAATATGAAAATACAGAATTATTTTAGATAATGTAGGGCACTTTTTACTGGTAGCATTAGACATTTGGCATTATCAGGACACACAAATATTCCCCCATTGCATTATTATACATTATATTCAACATTATATCAGTTTACAGTTTTAACTGACACTAAAAAAGAAAACTTTTTCTCACACAGTAATTTTCATTTTGAGCTATATATATGAACTATAACCAATACATAAAGTCACTATCCACGATACATATTGTTGCCGTTCTGTATTGCGATATATTGTTACACCGCTAACATGTATATATAAATTATGTATATAAACAATGAACATACAATATAAAAATATAAATATATATAATTACAATGTAATATCATAATGGGTCACACTTTAGTTTAGGGTCCAATTATCACAATTAACTACAACTTTTGCCTCAATAAACTCCTGATTACTGTTTATTAATATTTAGTAAGGTAGTTGTTCAGTTTAGGTATAGATTTAGGCATGTAGAATATGGTCATGAATAATAAGACATTAATATGTGCTTTATAAGTACTAATAAACAGCAAATTTCTAGTAATATGCATGATAATAAGACTTAATAAGTGTTACCTAATAATGTTTTATGTTTTTTTATAAGTAAAAAGAGTCGCCCTTTAATTTACAGTGAACAAAAAAAATTAACTAAAAATTCTCCATTCAACTTAAACTTAAATAAAGGACTCATGGACCTCATACTTTGACAGTGTTTCTCTCTCTCTCTTTCTCTACAGTGGAGTAAAGCATCACTACAGTAAAGTCGAGAGATGTAAAGTTGAGCGAGTGAATGACTAATGTCTGGTGAAGAGCTCTCACATGCAGAAACACAGTTTGATATCGGCGAGCTTCAACTAAACACACGACTCACATCCAGGGCAACTTTCTGAAGCCACACCAGGAACTGACCAAAACTTTCCCTCAAAATCTTCCCCTCCACCAAAGTCTCTTGAGCATATTCACATTTATGTTTAAGCATGGCAGATATGTATTCAAAGAGACTTCAATTGTACTTCACTAAAGATCCCCTATTATGCTTTTTCACATCCGTTCATGTAGTGTGTAATACAGTTTTTTACAATCACTTTGTTACTATTTTCAGAACCTTGATGTCATTTTTCACAACACAAAACTCACAAACAATGATCAAAATGCACATTTTTCAAAACTCTAACCCTTTTCTCAATTGCTTGGATACAATTCACATAAAACTTAGATCATTTGTTCATTCAACAAAAAAAATCACCTGTTCAATATGATACAACTTAAAGGGATAGTTCACTTTGAAATAAATTTTTGGTATGTTTTAGCTTACCTCAAAGGCATCCAAGATGTAGGTGTCTTTGTGTCCACAGTATTTTCAATTTTTGATATTTTAGGTCAAACCGTTCTTACACAGAGAAGTCCAAATTAAACATGATTTAATGACTCGTAAATGTAAGTACACACTGATGGCCTAAGACACGAAACGAGCGGTTTGTGTGAGAAAACGAACAGTATTTATATCGTTTTTACCTCTTGTAAACACAGCCACGTCCAAGTGATCTGAGGTCGCGAGCGCTTCGTTCTTTTCCGGAAAGCACCGGAAGTGATCTCTCTGCGTGTACGTCACTAATACAATTGTTTTATTTTTTTGTAATTGTTTTCTTTTACGACGGTTTAAACATCCCGGATAAGCGCAAATTAGTACCCTTTTAATTAGCCGTCTTAACCTACAATCTCTGTTCTGTGTAAACAATGAGTGACGTACACGCGCGAGAGATAACTTCCGGTGCTTTCCGGAAAAGACCGAAGCGCCCGCGACCTCAGATCACTTGGACGTGGCTGTGTTTACAAGAGGTAAAAACTATATAATACTGTTCGTTTTCTCACACAAACCGCTCGTTTCGTGTCTTAGGCCATCAATGTGTACTTACATTTACGAGTCATTAAATCATGTTTAATTTGGACTTCTCTGTGTATGCTCTTTGAGGTGGACCCCATAGACCTGCATTATATGACTGACAGACAAGAACGGTTTGACCTAAAAATATCAACACTGAAAATACTGTGGACACAAAGACACCTACATCTTGGATGCCCTTGAGGTAAGCTAAAACACATCAACAATTAATTTCAAAGTGAACTATCCCTTTAACATCAAAGTACTACTATTTCAAAAAGCAATTCACACATTACATTTCAAATGAGTGTCTATTCATTTCCTTACAATGATCTAACTATCAACTGATACAACTGCTCAAAATGATAAGTAACTGTTGCATTACTCTTAATGCATATAGAAACAGACACACAATCTTCCGTGTTTACAGTAAATCATGAAAGTTTCAAGATAACGAGATTCATTGTCACAATTAGCGTGAGCATGAACCACTAGACTACAATATCCATGGATGTAGTCTACAGTAATATTGTATATTTTTGCTTTGATTCCAATAAACCTGTTTTGTGATTGTACTGTAGTGTTTTACACACTTTGTTCAATGATTCCACTGTCTGTATTTCTCTTACTACTGCAGTACTTTTACAGAGATGCATTTACTGTACATGTATAATGAAACTTGTATCACCTATTTTGTTCTACAATATTTAAGGATAGTACGAACAATGACACAGTAAAACTATGGGTTGCTTGTGTGTGGGTGATCTATAGTTATGTTTCATTGGTATTTCACAGTAAATTTGTTTTTTGAACCAATGATTGTGCAAGTGCAAGATTTCTTTAAAGATGTGAATGCACAATGAAATGTTTTGAACATTAGACAGCCGTATTGAGTTTTTGTCTAGACTTTTGAAAATCACATCAAGGTTCTGAAAATAGTAGCAAAGTGATTGTAAAAAACTGTAAACCTTTTGTGAATGTAAAAGGTCTGCAAAGTTTCAAGGAGAAAGGAGTTTCTGTCTCCTAAAAGAAAGAGCGATTCTGAACTTCCTGAAACAAGTCTCACTTTCTACTCGATTCTATGTAGGTTTGTATAAATTTGCATAATGCCAGCCTATGGTTTTCATTGGCTGCCAGAGCCGGAGAATAACGTCTCCTTTGCCACGCCCTCAAACACTGCAGCCGAGACTAGAAGAGTTTGATTCGTGTTGTTCATGTCGAGAAGACGCCGTTTTCTTTACTGCACATCCAAAAGATGAGATTCGATACGGTAAAACGACGCCATTGTTACGGTTTGTATCTCTGTGTGTCAAGTGAAGGAAGTGAGGAAGATCTGAAATTTAAATTTGCTGTAAGAGGTCGACCAATCACAACACACTGGGCCGTCTGACCAATCAGAGCAAGGGAAGCTCTGGGAAAGGCGGGGTTTAGAGAGAAGCGGAAGTTGCAATGTGAACAGAAAATTAACGAATGTTTTACCTTTTTGTAAACCTACTGAGAGACTCCGAAACAAAATTAAAATAGCATATATAGCTTGTTTGCATATGACGTCACGTCACTGCGATATGGCGCGAAACGCAGATGGAGGGCAGGAAGTGATTTACTATATTTAGGAAGCACTTTAACGAACTCAAAATGCCTTTGTTTTGTGTGTTTATGGTTGCTCAAATCGATCAAACCACGAGGAGTTTTTATCGTGTACCAAAAGTTGTTGTTCATAATGCAAGAAATTGACAGAAAAACACCAGGAAAAATATCTTGCAAACCTACGTCTGCGGTCGGGAGGAACCTGGATCACAATCACGTGACTGCAAACCATTAGAGGCACTTTAAATTACACGCATTCTCTAAGATTTAAACTTATAATCTTTGGCATTGCAAGTGCCATCTATGCTAATTTGTGAGGACAAAATTGCATTAAACAAGATAAAAAAAAAGAGAGAAAGAAAGTCCTACAGTGAGGTTTCGCACCAAAAAACGAATAATGGTGAGGGCGTTACGCTTGTAGGCTATATCAGTGACAAACAGGATATATATATATAGTGTTCACAATGAGCGATTATGACATGACAGCACAAGTGACATCACTCTAATAGACCGGTTATTATAGCACTGGAAAAACAAGATGAGTTTCATCCATCAGTCAAAGAGCTGCGAAACAAAGCCATTGCAAGTGTGAACAGACTGCTTGCATGTGTGTGTGTGTGTGTGTGTGTGTGTGTGTGTGTGTGTGTGTGTGTGTGTGTGTGTGTGTGTGTGTGTGTGTGTGTGTGTGTGTGTGTGTGTTCTCCCAGGAGGCTCACCACCACACTTTTCACACTGCCACCCCCGCAGCCAAAGATGCTCAGAGCTGTGGTGGTTTTTCTGTCTAACTACCACCAGGCAACAAACCTACTGTACTTACTGAAAAAAAAAGAAGATTTCCAAACCAAAATGTATAAATATAAACATTTATAATGGACAATATACAACTGGATAGTACTACCGAGGTGGAGATGGACTTAACTTAAGAAATCGGACTCATTTCAGAGATCAGAAAGCAAGACAACACGGACTGCATCTGATCCCGACTGTATCAAACCAGCACACATGATAATAATAATAACTATCCATTATATGAACATACTGTACATGCATTAAATATCATCTTATGACTTAACAGGCTGTATTGAATGAACATTTTACCAAAACAAGTAAGTTAGACACAAAAAAAAAAAAAACACAATGCTTTGAATGTGAATTTAGACATCATGGCTTCACATTTAAAATATAAAAGTTGACCTCTTACAAGAAAAAAGAAAAAACAATACAGTGATGCATCGGTTAGTGATCCCATGTTACTGAATGTGTACCATATCTCTATACCATGGTACCTATACGTTCCTTAAAAGAATAATATTGCCATTGAACATAAAAAAAAGCATAGAAATATTTTTAAGTAGCCTAATTTTGCTTGTCTCTCCATATTATTAAAAATACAGTGGAAGGATCATGTGACAGTGATTGTATCATATAGTAATATTTTACATATACTGTACCATGGTACTGAAAAATCATATATTACATACAGTACCATAGTGATTCAAAGATTATCATGGTAGTACCAAGGTACACAGATAGATCTATCTATCTATCTATCCTGAAAGTATGTGGTAATATGGTACTGAATTATGAACATGGTACTCCAAAATACAGTACTAGATAGCCTGCACTTCAAATAATAACAGGAAACATATTAGGCTATATTTAAACAAGGTATTAGCATGGTCCATGTCCAAAACACGGCAATGTCATGAAGGAAAACACTCTATATGAATGAGAAACTCTACCTTCTCCGTTAATAGTTCTTCACCTTCGCGTCCATCATCATCATCATCATCATCAGGTTGGTGATTTCAGGCGCGCTTTCGGTTGAACATCGTTTGATCGGTTCAGCAGGACCAGGGCTCGTGATGGTGTGTTTGATCTGATGAGATGATCCTTGTTCATGTGATATGATGAGTTTGATATCATTAAATGATCCTCCGTGTTCATCACATCCTGATTCACGCGCACTGGAGCTCCTCGCGCAACTTTCCCCACGCGACACAAACTCTTCTGTCACTATGCGTGCGCAGACACACAGACTGAAAATAGTGTCCTAGTCACGTCAGGTCAAAATAAAATCATAATGTCAAATATTTTTGTGCAAAAAAAAAAAAAAAATCAAATAATAAAACAAAAATAATTTATCTCCTCAACTGTTTTGCCAGTAGCATTCTTTGTCGCGGTTAACAGTAGGCTAAAATAAAATGAATTGAGAATTAAATATAAAATAAAGAAACACATGAACAACATACAAACACTGAAAATTTGTACTTAGCTCATAAATGAGACAGAAATCACGAGTGGAGAAGTCTTGAAGACGCAGCCCACGTGATCAGGCGCGCTCCTGCGTCTCACTTTATTTCCGCTGGGTGTCGCTAGAGGAGAGAGAGAGAGAGAGAGAGAGAGAGAGAGAGAGAGAGAGGAGAGAGAGAGAGAGAGAGAGAGAGAGAGAGGGACTGGCTAAAACATATTTTAACAATAAAATAATATTTTGCATTTATGATTTATCATGGTTTGTAGCTATATTATATGCAGGCACACGCTAGTGGACACGTTTCACTTCCGTCGTTCCTGATGTGAGGTAATTAGCCTACAATCTCTGTAACCTAGTGGTTCTGAATTGGTGGGTCATGTAGGATTTTGCAGGTTTAATTTAGATATTATTTGCGCCATTTACCTACTTTAAATGCGAGAGGAAAGTTGTAGGCTACTAATCTCGCGGGTAGTTAAAGGGATGGCTCAAAATTGTGGTCATCCTAGCTACTTTTAGCTCTTCTATGGCAGGGGTTTTAAAACTTGTAGATGCCACAATCGTGACAATCCTTGCTGTATATTTTCATGTATAAATATAATTGAATTAAAAAATTCAACATATAGCCTAGGTGGGGTGGTCCATATTTGACCCAAACGTTGGTTTAAACAACACAGCATTTGTGTGGGTGTGAGTGTAATTATATTGAGTGTATAATAAATGAAAAAAAAAACGATCTAATTTTTATTGTGTATTTAAATATTGTATTTATATTTATTAATTTTAATCATTTTAAATGTATTTATTTTTTATTTTAAACGAATGTTTATTTTTTTCTAGATTTTTCCTTCTTTTGTTACATTTTAATTATATTCTTTTATTAAATATTTGACTTTTCCACAGTTTTTCTCCAAACTTTTCCACAGACCCCAGACCTCAATAAAGTAAAATAAATTTGTTCTATGGTAGGCCTACATTCTGTCCTTTTAGGAGCTTGATAACCCAGATTCAACTCTTTTGTTAAATGAAAAAAGAGAAGTTTGTTTGGGGGGGGGGGGGGGGGGGGGGGGGGGGGGGGGGTTGGGTCAAATGGGACATGAGATGACAGAATTTTCAAATATGAGTAAATTGTTCCTTTAAAGGGAATAAATGTAATCCTCACATGCTTAGCAAACATACAGGCCTACTTATACACACACACACTTACCCAACCATTACATTTTCCTGCATCTTCAGTGTCATTTCTCTCCTCCTCTTTTCAAAGAACTGAGCTTCAGCATAAGAGGTTAAAAAAAGCAACACGCCACGATCTCCATGCGCTCCGATGCCCTTATCCTCATCCGTAATTAGTGCCGAGAGCAGAGCTGCGCCTCTGGCCTTCTCATGCCTGATACGGGGGATGTTTCCCCATCCTCTCCATCAGCCACAGGGCATTTATTAAGGCATTTAAGGACAGGGTCAGTCCAAAACTAGTTAAGCTCAGGGATAAAAACATGTGATACTGCAGTCGATGATGGAGTTCATTTATAGTCTCCAGGCAGACTCTAGAGACGCGTCCTCGTCCTCATGAAGAAGAAGAAATCATGCGTGAGCCAGGAGCAAAATATGAGCACTGTCACTGGTCAAATTATGTTATCAGGTCAGATCCGCATCTCACACTGAGTCGCTTCTCATTTGCATAAAGTTAAATAAATTCAGCTTGTCACAGTAATTTGGCTTGTCGCTACTCCAAATAGTATAAAGTGGACAAAACGTTAACACTTAAAGGGATAGTTCACCCAAAAATGAAAATTAGCCCATGATTTACTCACCCTCAAGTCATGTGACTTTCTTCTTTCAGACGAATACAATCAGAGTTATATTAAAAAATCTCCTGGCTCTTCAAAGCGTTATAATGCCAGTTTCGCTTTTGAAGTTCATAAAAGTGCATCCATCCATGATAAAAGTGCTCCACAGCTCCGGGGGGGGTTATAAAGGCCTTCTGAAGCGAAGCAATGCGTTTGAGTAAGAAAAATATTCATATTTAACATGTTTATTACAAAGTAATATTCTAACTCTGACGTTTTCTTCATCCTCCTATTAAGCCAAGTCATCAACTGTCCACATCATCTTTGACATGATAGACTGATCAACATCAACATCAAGCTGAAGATTATACACAGGAACACATCAGCTCTTCTGGCCTTGCATGCGTTCAGTGGCGCTCAGAGGCAAAGGTCCTCACGGTGAAGATTCAAAATCAGAATTATAAGTTTATCCAGATCTTTGCTGAAGTGGGGAACTCTTGGGAGCTCGATGAACAGATTATCAGCGTTTCAATCGTCAAATCAAGAAAGTTGAAGAGTGAGGGATAAGGAGCGAGGCGTTTGTTATAGCGAATACATTAGGACCCTGACGCAAAGCAGAGTCAGTGATCTTGAATCAGCCTGAAGGGTTTGTATTCGCTATAACAACCGCCTCGCTCTACATTATCCCGCTTATTACATTGCTACCTACCAAATAAATCAATAATTTGACACAAAATAGTGATTTAAAAAGGAGTTTATTGATTTAAAAACGATTGTATTGCTTCCGCTAAAGAAAATAGTCCGTTCCGTCTCTACGGTTACAATCCATGGCAATGCTCTGTTTTTCATGGCAACGGTGTGTGTTATACTTCTAATGTAGAATGCGGTCTGTTATTTCTCGATAACAGACCGCATTCTACATTAGAATTCAATCAAGCCATGTAATAATAATTAGTAAAGTAATGAGTAAAGTAATAATTGAATTAGAGAGCTCTCTAATGGTAATTCTAGTAACAATTCAATTGTAGAGCTCCTTAATTAAAAATGAATGGAAGTTAATGGAGACATATGACTAGTAAAAATTAATTTAGAGCTCTCTAATTGGAGTTGTTACTAGTAAGAATTGAATTGTAGAGCTCTCTAATTGAATTCTTACTAGTACAAATGCAATTATAACCCCTTGAGATGAAACATCTCGTTTTCGAGGGGGTCCTCGAGACAAAGACAAAGATAATACAGCACAAATACATTCACTCTCACTAAAGCTCTACCTCATCCCGCCTCGCCCGGCCCGCCCTGCCCCGCCCTTCCCTGCTCGGCCCTGCCCCGCCCTACCCTGCTCGGCCCTGCCCTTCCCTGCCCTTCCCTGCTCTTCCCTGCTCGGCCCTGCCCCGCCCCACCCTGCTCGGCCCTGCCCTGCCCCGCCCCACCCTGCTCGGCCCTGCCCCGCCCCACCCTGCTCGGCCCTGCCCTACCCTGCTCGGCCCTGTCTGGCCCTGCCCTGCCCTTCCCTGCTCGGCCCTGCCCCGCCTTACCCTGCTCGGCCCTGCCCCGCCCTGCCCTACCCTGCCCGCCCTGCCCCGTCCTACCCCGCTCAGCCCTGCCCGGCCCTGCCCCGCCCTACCCTGCCCGCCCTGCCCCGCCCTACCCTGCTCGCCCTGCCCCGCCCTACCCTGCTCGACCCTCCCTGCCCTTCCCTGCTCGGCCCTGCCCTGCCCCGCCCTACCCTGCCACGTCCCGCCCGCCCTACCCTGCCCCGGCCCTGCCCTGCCCGCCCTACCCCGCCCTACCCTGCTCGCCCTGCCCCGCCCTACCCTGCTTGCCCTGCCCCGCCCTACCCTGCTCGGCCCTGCCCTTCCCTGCTCGGCCCTGCTCCGCCCTACCCTGCCACGTCCCACCCGCCCTACCCTGCCCCGGCCCTGCCCTGCCCGCCCTACCCTGCCCCGGCCCCGCCCTGCCCCTCCTGACCTGCCCGCCCGCCCTGCCCCTCCGCCCTGCCCCGTCCCTCCCTGCCCTGTATACATACGCACACCTACACCCATAATCGCATATGTACACATAAATAAATAAAAAATAAGTATCCCAAATATAAAGGGTATAAAAAACAAAAGTCCAGTCACACGTGAGGAAAACATTTACAGCAAAAGTTTGCTTGCAAGTAAGTAAAGAGAGATATTTTGAAGGAAGGCAATGATGTGCCAGATCTTAGAGAGTCCTGGCTGTTTTAGACATCACCCTGCTCCACCACAGCTGATTTAAACAGCTTCCGGAGGTCATAATGAGTTGACGGTTTGAATCAGCTATGTTGGGGCAGGGAGAGTTCTAAAACACACACGGTTATATAAATAGTTAGCTTACGTTATCTTCTGTTTCCTGTCTAATCGCACATTGTATTTTGTATATTTTGCATGTGTTTCCTGTCCTGGCGGTGGAGCCGACCAGAGTGGAGGTCTATGTACAGTCTATGGGTGAAGTAGGTGGCGTATTAACGGTATCTCCATGAGGCAACGTCCAGGTGGGATTTGATCTGTATAGTTGGCTAAGGTTACAGTAAGGCTAACGTTAGATCAGGGGTTTTCAAAGTTTTCAGAGACTGCGTGCCTTCAGACAAAGCGTGGGAAACGGCGCCCCCCCCCCCCCCCCCCCCTTTTAGTTTACTTGATAAGTTTCGCTCAATTCCTGGATGTTTACTTGGTAACTTTGGCTCATTTCCTGGATGCCTGTGGGATCACATTTTTTGTATCCCATAGACACTCAACATTTGAGCCAAAATAGCTTAATATTGCTGAACTTAATATTGTCTTACTACACCAAATAGTTATAAACAAAAGTCTGTCCTAAGGCTTTTATTAGTTTCTGAGTGATGGGGGGAAAAACAGTTCCCAAAAACTACTGTATCTCTGTACTGTATCTGGCTATTCTGTGTGATCTCCTTTCGATAACTAATGCAATAAGTAGGCCTAATGTAATATTTGTTTCACTTACATTGATCCTCCCCTGAAACTTTTTGGAGCCTCACACTTCGAAAACCCCTGAGTTAGATTATCAACGGCTAACTATGGCTATTTAGTGAATGAACAACACCTTGAACCAGATTCACTTTATCAGTGTCATGTTATTTAAAGATGCACTGGGCCATGGCTGCACGCTCACAATGTTGTGTGTTGCGTCCTTAGACAGCATTGGAGCAGTTCCTACATAGACACATGTCTGTGCATGGTAGCAGGTACTTTCTACATGTGCAGTTTTCCTCACACATTGTAATACTTTTGCACTGGCAATGCACAAGCTCCAAGACACTTTTTGGTGCTGGTGGAAATGTCATCCAGTAAACTGCATAGAAGTCCCCCTCGATCCTCCATCCATGCTGAGGTATGTCTGGCCAACCCGATCTCATGGCAATTCATACGAATTTCATGAGGTGGCTAATTCTTAACAATGCGTACGACCTCACTCGTACGAATTAATACGATTTTTGCTATTTTACGAGTTGCCAAATTCGTATGAATTCGTTTCGAATGACCTACCCCTGACCCGCCCCTAAACCTACCTATCACGTGGGTTTAGACAAATCGTACAAATTTGAATTCTTTCGAATTAGCCACCTTTTAATCACTCGTACAAATTCGTACGAATTAGTTGCGAGATAGCGTTGTTCTGGCAGGCTTTGCAAATTTCTCCTGTAGAACAGGGGAATAGAAAGTATTTTGGTATATATTCCAGTATAAGGTCAGGCAGACAATTATGATCAAATGTTGCTTTGGAAACATATTTTAGCATATTTTAAAATACAAAATACTGTTTATTTAGTCTGTTTATCATGACTATGTCATGGTTGCTGTAATTTGTATTTTTATACCTTTACACCTGTATTTGTTTCAAATAAAACATTCCTAAAAAAACAATGACTTTTGTGTTCAATTCATTGTCAACCTTACACTATTCACTGTAATCTTATATTGAATCTATGCTTTTTGCCCTTGTTAAATGTTCAGCTTTTCAATACAAATTTTAAGATACAAAGTGTTCAAAAATATACATTAATTAAAAATCACATCATGTAATTAAGATTCACTGATAGTGTGAGGTTTGTTTAACATACATTTTTAAACTAACTACAATACACTCATACATAGCCTATCTAATTGTGCTTTTCATACACGCCACCTCCTCTGCCCGACTCGGAGAACCAGAGCTGCGGCACAGATCTGGCCTCCACCCTCACCCGCGCTCCGGCCGGACCCGGGGGTCCCACACTTAAGCCCGGGCGTTAGTGTCCCAGCCAACCCGTGCCTCCAAAAAAACAGCGCCACTGGTAGACCGAAATCGACTTAGGTTTTGGGTTTTCCTGGTTCCCTCCGGCCGAGGTGCTAACCCCACGATGCACCAATACACAATTATTTTAATAGAAAATTGGTAGAATTGATGGATTCGATACATACCTTCAGAATCTTTGCCTGCTTTTTCTCGGTCAGCGGGATTTTGCCAAGTAAGACATATTTTGTTGATCCTAGATCAACATTCCTGTCCCAAAATGTAGTCCTTACCCAATCCCTACCCCTAAACCTAACCCTATAACTTTCCCTTAAAACAGCCCGATCTCATGAAAGTGCGTATGAATACCACGAATGCTATTTCTCGTGGCATTCATACGCCAAAATCAGTTTTGGCGTGTATATGATACGCAGTTTTCGCGTGCATATGATACGCACTTTATGGCGTGTAATAGACACGCACCCCATCCCCCCTCCCCCTAATCCTACCCAAGGGATTTTCAGTGCGTAGCATATGCACGCCAAAACCATTTTTGGCGTATAAATGCCACGAGAAATAACATTCGTGGTATTGGTACGCACTTTCATGAGACTGCGTTGCCTAAAATCAGAGTGTAATGATACAGTAGGTGAATAACACTGATGTTTAAGTACTTCTAAGCCTAAACTTGACATAAGCCCCTTTCACACAGAGATTCCGGAAAATACACGGATAATTTGACCCGGCATTTGTCCCGGGATTGTTTGATTTCGGTTCATTCACACTGCCAGTGATTTGCCGGGATCTGTGAGTGCGTTCACACACAACCCGTTAATGTCCCGGAAAGCGCGTGACGTCAGGATGAGACGTGTAACGTACGCGTCGAAAACATCTGCACGCGCGCACCTTTCCACAGAGCTGGCGAACGATCGCAGCTTCGGCGCGGATTGTGAGGAGCTCCTGTCTCTGCTTCATTCCAGTTTGCAGACATTTTTTCGTTCTTTCTTTGTTGATGACGAACACAAACTTTCTTCTAAGAGCAACAGAGTCGCGCTATGGCACATGCGTCATCACTATTAAACACCCCTTACGGCATTGGTTCTGGCTTTTGTTCACACAGCGCGCGTTCCGGGACTGAACACGGCAATGTTACTAGGTCCCCAACCCGGGATCGATCCCGGCATCAATCCCGGGTCGTGTTTGCGTTCACACAGAAGGCACTCTGGCAATTTGCCGGCAATTTGCTGGGTTCAAAGTGCTGTGTGAAAGGGGCTATAGACTGTAAACTTGTCCCTCAAATCTGATTGGTTGATTGGAAAGTTGTTCCAGGATCAACAAAGATGTGGTACTTGGCAAAATCACGTTCACCGCCTCCTACATGTTTTTGCAATGTGATCTTCATTGGTGAAGAGCATGTAGCATTCCCTATATAAGCCCTCATTAACTGGCACATCTTGGTCTCTCCAGGTTTCTGTTACGTGAAATGTTGCTATGGCTTTTTCAGCTATTAAACTCTCAGCAGTGTTTAGGTTAACCCATTTCTGGGCACACTGAAAAAATGATGCCCAACGTGTTTGAGAAAACAAGGTTATTGGGCTTTTTGCCTTAGAAGCAATATGCAAGTTATACAGCACTTCATATTGTCGCATACCGTCCCGCTTTATTGTTATGCGGTCTATGTAAATAAATTGGGTGACAAAAGCCCACCCATGGGTGATCAATAATGTTAGAGGTCTTCTGACAGTAAGTGTATAGTATAGCTTGTGTAAACAAAATATAAAGTATATAAAGCCTATTTTTTAACAGCAGGATTTCGTTATCAAGAGAGCAACTTACGTTATCAACTATGCTGGTTGTCAGGAAGACGTGAAAGGTTGTCAAGGAGACGGGTGATTTGTTTACGCTTTCTGACGCTACGATTTAGTAGTCCTACAAATTTGCCCGTTTAAAAAAATGTAAGAGTTTAAATCAATATCTTCGTCAAATGTGCACACATCAACGTTGGAAACAATGCTTACACTACTTATAAGAATTTTTACATGCCATCTGTAAACAAATTGCTTAGTTCCTTGGCAGGGATCAGTGAAATTCACAATTCCGGGGTCCAGCCCACGGCCTAGTTGTGTTACTATAATTCTGTGTGTGATTTTAATTTCCAACGTATTTTGGGTTCATTTTAATCCAGCAATATATTAATTTTTCATCAATAGTTGAGTTTAATATCGCATCTGCCTTTTATTTAGTATCGCATCTGCCTTTTTTGTCAAAGGTTTTAGAAAAAGTTGTTTTTATACAGTTACAAGCTTTTATGCAGAAAAATTCTGTGCTTGAAAAATTTCAATCTGGTTTTAGATCACGTCACAGTACTGAGTCTGCTTTGCTCAGAGTACATAATAGCCACGTTTCCACTGCCGGGCTAGGGCCGGGCCAGAGCTAACAGCGAGCCGAGCCGAGCCAGTGGCCTCGGGCCTCAAGCACCGGGCTCGCGTTTCCACTGCCGGGCCAGTAGCCCTGCAGCGCTGCCCTAAACCCCGCCCCAACACGCCTTTCTGGATCAAACGTCATACAATACAACCCAACCCATTTCAGCGGGTATTATGAATTTATTTATAATAGGAAGATAGCGTGTATATTAACTCACCGGCCGTGGCTGCAATAGTGTCCCGATTGTCTCGCGATTGTCTCGTGAGTGGACGGTGACCCAGCACACCGTACATCAAGTTGAACCATGGAAAGTCCCTTCTCTGAGCTTCGCTTTGTCCATTGTGCGTTTTAATCGCCTTGTACAATATACTGCGCTCGCGACTTTTTTATTTTTTCCTGAACTTGAAGCGTTGCTCGCTGAATGCTTAGCTTAAAAAGTTCAGCATCGATGCATTTTATAACGTCCTCGTTTCTTCACACGCCGTCATTCTTCTGCCCAAATGCTCAGAAGAGCTTTGGTATCTTCCACAGACCAGTACAGGCGATTCTCCATTTCGAGCAGCGATGATTTTTCAAGATATAAAACAGTGAAATGTGCATCTTGCTTCAGATCATAACGTTCCATAACACCGATAAACTCCACCTTTTACCTCGAGCACGCCTCTAGCCCGAGCTGGCCCGCTTTGGCCCAAGGTATTCGACGGGCCAGAAATCCTGGCCGTTGGCCCGAGGAAGCCCCGCTCAAGCCCCGGAAGTGACAGTGGAAACGCGACTGGCCCTGGCACGCACTAGCACGGCTCGGCCCTGGCCCGGTAGTGGAAACGCGGCTAATGACATTGCTTTGTCTGTGGATGCCAGGAATCCTGCTGTTTTAGTGCTTCTGGACCTCACAGCGGCGTTCGATACGGTGGACCATGCAGTTCTCCTCTCTCGCCATGAGCATGGTGTAGGCATTCGAGGTTTGGCTCTTAAATGGTTTAGCTCCTATTTAGCAAATAGGAGCTTCTCTGTTATGATTTGTGAATGCTCCTCTTCAGCTGCTCCTCTATCTTGTGGCGTACCCCAGGGTTCAATTCTTGGCCCAATCTGGTTTTCTTTTCTTTTCTTTATATATGTTGCCTTTGGGGAGTATTATAGGAAAGCACAACTTGTCCTTCCACTGTTATGTTTTGCATAACAGTGATTTGCAGATTTATTTGCCTCTAAAACTGAATGATAGTGTCGCACTAGACTCCTTACTTAGTTGTATTAAGGATATTAAGTTTTGGTTGTCACAAAATTTTCTTAACTTAAAGCAAAAACTGAGTGTATCATCTTCGGTAACCCAAACGGTTCAACAGTGAGTCTGGGAGCTCTGGCTCCACACCTTAAGCCTGCTGTCAGAAATTTGGGGGTTACTTTTGATTGCAACATGAAATTTGACAAGCAAATCAGCAATGTTGTCAGAATGAGTTTTTTCCAGCTTCGTCTTCTAGCTAAAGTCAAGCCTTTTCTTAACAGGCATGATCTAGAAAAGGTGATTCATGCTTTTATTTGTTTGAGGTTGGACTATTGTAATGCTCTTTATTAGTGTTGTAGTTCTCGAGACCGGTCTTGGTCTCGAGACCACTTTTTGATGGTCTCGGTCTCGTCTCGGACTCGACCGCATTTGGTCTCGGTCTTGTCTCGGTCTCGGACATTGAGGACTCGCGATTTTTTTTCAAGACCAGTCAAGACCATAACTGTGAAAATATCACTAAATTGCCAGTATATTGTCTCATTTTTTTGTTAACATCCTTGCTTTTATTAGATGTAAAATGATCGATGAGTAATGTGTAGACGAACTGCTGCGCGTGTGACAGAGAGAGAGAGAGAGAGCGCGAGAGCGAGAGAACGCCCCGGTCGCGCGCGCACTCTTTCTCTTCTGAGCCAGGCGAAAGTATAAACAAGGGTTCACCGTCTCCTAAGCGCTGTCTTGCATGGCACATATTAATAAAAATAAATCGTCACGATGGTAGAAGATCGGAAGACCATATTTTAATGTGGAGCATTCGGATATTTTTTCCTGAATTACAGCTGGTTGTGAATTGTGCTAAAATACGTTTAAAAAAAGATTGTTGTAGGTTTAAAAACAACATACATTTTTTATGTATTGTTTATAAAAGGTGGAGAAAAGTAAAGACTTTAGTGATGAACAATGAATAATTGTTTTTTTTGCATGTACTAAATGATGGAAGTCACCCAGGAGAATTAAATAAAGATGGTTACGTTTATTTAAACTTTAATATGTATTTTTATGGGAATGTGGATCTTTCAGATAAATTTGAGAAGCTCTTTTGATCATGTTTCACAATTGTTTGTAGTGTTGGGCGCTGGTCTTGGTCTTGGTCTCGGTCTCGCTCTCCCTCGGTCTTGGTCTCGACTTGGTCTCGGCCCCTAAAAGTCTTGGTCTTGTCTCGGTCTTGATACACTCTGGTCTTGGTCCTGTCTTGGTCTCGGGTTAGGTGGTCTTGACTACAACACTACTCTTTATGTTGGTTTAAATCAAAGCTCCATTTCACGACTGCAAATTGTGCAAAATGCTGCTGCTCGGTTTTTAACAAATACCTCTAGGCGTGCACACATCACTCCCGTCCTCTACACTTTACATTGGCTTCCAGTGCAGTTTAGAATAGATTTTAAGATTTTGCTATTCGTTTTTAAGGCCCTAAATGGCCTGGCCCCAGAGTATTTAACTAAGATTTTAACCCTGCGTGAACACAGCCGGTCGTTACGGTCTTCAAACCAATTGGCTTTAGAAGTCCCTAGGTCGAAGTATAAGCAGTGGGGTGATCAGGCGTTTGCAGTTGCTGCCCCGAGACTCTGGAACAAGCTACCCCCTCATATTCGCACAATTGTAGATTAATCTATTTTCAGGTCGAAACTTAAAACCCACCTGTTTAAAATGGCTTTTAATACGCAGTAGTGGTGTGACAATTTCCTTTTTGATTTTACTGTTATTTGTTGTATTTGTTGCGTTAGTTTATTCCATGATGTGAAGCACTTTGGACACCTGACGGTTGTTGTAAAGCGCTATACAAATAAAGTTGATTGATTGATTGATAATAAAACAACCCAGCATGTTGAGTGAACATGCTGGGTTTGTCCAATTTTGACTCAACGTTGGTTTGCCAAATAACCCAAATTGGGTTGTTTTTAACCCAACATTTTTTTTAATTTTAGGACAGCTGCTGTTAGTCGTCATGAAGATTATCTCAGCATCCACATTATCTAAATTCCCTTGGTTGCTCCCACAGACCCCATCCATCTGTACATCACCCATCATACACGCATCCCTCCAAATTACGTCCACTTTGGATGCAGATTAAATCGCTTGCCTCTCTTTCCCGTCACATGCTCCAGATTTTCCACATGGAAATCCGCCCTGAGGGATCTACAAGCGTCTGAAGGATGCAGGCTGTTCGTGGCATCATCAGCGCAGCAATGGCTTCATGATTCAGTGTCTTGAGAAAACCCAGAAGAAGTGACACTTTGTCAGCGCTGACCTGACAGTGACCCTCGCAACCTGCAGACTCAAAACCCAGCAGAAACACAGAAGACTGAGAGGTGGACGGAGAAGTAAGTGAATTTCAACAAGCCTTTAGCGTTCAATCATAAACAACCCACACATTAAAATGATGGCGGTTATACAATTACAGAAAATGAGCACATTACATTATCATCCCGATGCCAGAGAGACAAACTGTAATTGTTTGAAGCCATTGTTAACACTAACAGCATCATCAGATCAAGTGCTAGTTATATTCAGCACTCTCTGAAAACACTTTCCATTAGTTATTATTATCATCATTATGTTGCTCTATTTAAAAGTCCCCCTGTAGTCAATAATTGTATCCCTTAAAACTCATCTTTCATCACCAAAATGACTAATTTCAAAACATTTTTTCCTGTGAAACAAAAAATTTGCCTTGAAATAGCTTGAATGTAACTCTACACCCATGACTCATTTAATATATGCAGATATGCTAATTAACCCCGCCTCCACTCACTCATACCAGCTCAGAGAGCCACTCACTGAGATAAATGCTGTACAATGGTGTCGCTCTTTACAACGTCGGACACATAATGTGATTAATATGATTAGCCTTTTGCTTGACTACGTTATCAAACAGCTAATCGCCATCTCAGAGACGTCAGTAGAGAAACCCATATAGTTTATAATATACATCATACAACCTGGCATCTCCCCTGCTAGTTCGCTGTTAATGATATGCTATAAGTACATCGACCGGATTGGTTACAAGGTGGTTCGTGACGTCAGAAACACCAGCGATTTCAAACCGTGTTTGAGACTGTCTTTGGTTCGCTGCTGTTTTAAGGAGAAAATACTCAGCAATGCTGTCGACTTATGACTTATGTAAATGGTTTGCCTTAAAGCATATTAAAAACACCACATAGACATATAAAAACCATTAAAAGCTTGATTTTCACCACAGGGGGACTTTAACTGAATAATTTATCTAATGTCGTCACAAACACACATGCACTCTGTGACTCATATGCTGCTTTTACTGTGTCCTTTATGGCGCTTGTCAGATCAACAAGGAAATTAGCTCAGTGACGACTTTTCTACTTTTGTGTGTCATTACTTTTCAGTCACAGATTTGGATTTGACATGGGATTTTTACATCTTACATCTTAGATGTGAAAGAGACAATAGTTGTAAGACATTAAGAGTATAAAACTATCAAATAAATGAAGAGAATGCAGAATATTTTTTGAATAGTTTTTTTTTACAGACTAATCTGTACTGAAAAAACTTCTGAAAGAGACTGAGGCAAAAGTCTTCATTTGAACTCCGGTTAACCTCATCGCTGTCTGACTCTGTAATATTAAGGAGGTGTGTGTGTGTGTGTGTGTGTGTGTGTGTGTGTGTGTGTGTGTGTGTGTGTGTGTGTGTTTGGTTTATGTGATTTATGAGGACACAAATTTGTATTATGACATGTGTATTACACTGGTATTACAACTTATGGGTGGTTTATGAGGACATCTCAAAAGTCCTCATAAATCAAATGGCTTAAAAAACATAAAAAACAATGTTTTATTAAAAAATTAAAAATGCAGCATGTCTCCTGTGATGGGTAGGTTTAGGGATGGGGCAGTGTAGGGGGACAGAATATATAGTTTGTCCAGTATAAAAACCATTACGCCTATGGAGAGTCTTCATAATGCTGTTGCACCAACGTGTGTGTGTGTGTGTGTGTGTGTGTGTGTGTGTGTGTGTGTGTGTGTGTGTGTGTGTGTGTGTGTGTGTGTGTGTGTGTGTGTGTGTGTGTGTGTGTGTGTGTGTGTGTGTGTGTGTGTGGTGTGTGTGTGTGTGTGTGTGTGTGTGTGGGTGCTGTTCAGCTCAGCCTGTGTCTCCATTCTCCATGTTCAGCTTTCACACTGCCCTCTGATAACACAGGTCACTGAAAGAAACATGCATCAATATGAAATAATCCCCAAACATCAGATTCTCTGTCCAGGGCTTCACGCCAATCCTCTTTCACATATATGTGTCAGCAAAAACACGCCGCAGTGTTACATAAGCAGCCCTCTGCCAGCTTCACAAACACACCGCAATGAGATCAGAGAGAGAGAGAGAGAGAGAGAGAGAGAGAGAGGAGAGAGAGAGAGAGAGAGAGAGAGAGAGAGAGGAGAGAGAAGAGAGAGAGATGGGCAAAAAATCATGACAGTCAGAAAAAAATGGCAGAAAGAAGGAAAAGAACGACGGACAGAAATAAGAACTGACAGAGAAGGAATTAGTGATAGAAAGACCGACTAAAAGACTGACAGGCTGAAAGAAGGGAAAAAAACGACAGAGAAAGAAAGAAGAACGACAGACGGAAAGAAGAGAAAAAACAACAGATAGAAAGAAAGAAAGACAAGAACAACAGACAGACAAAAGGAATGACAGATAGATAGAAGGAATGAAAGAAAGACAGACGGGGAAAAAACAACGGAAAGAATAAAAAGAACAATGGACAGAATGAATTAGTGATAGAAAGACAGACTGAAAAGAATGAGAGACAAAAAGAAAACACTGACAGGCAGACAGACAGAAGGAAAAGATCGATGGACAGAAAGATGGAATGACAGAAAGACGAGTCGAAAAGAAAGACACTGTAAAGTCAAGTCAAGTCACCTTCATTTATAAAGCGCTTTTAACAATATGGATTGTTTCAAAGCAGCTTTAGAGAGATAATAGAAATTACAATAACAGGGATTGTTTTGGCTTTACAGCAGCTCTAGAATAAAGTTATTGTGTCCAGATAAAGTTAGTTTTGATTGATCACTTCTGTTGCGAAGATCATAATTTATTAACTTAGGGGCCGCTAACACGACACCGTTCTAACAGAAAACCCTTAACGCGCTCTGGCCACTCATCCGCATAAAACCGTGTCTGGTGTCTCGAACGCACTCTCTGAAATAGATTTGAAGGTGCAAACGATTATCCGTTATCTCTGCGCAAACCTAAAAAATGCAAAAACGCAGACGGCGTGCACATGCGCATCACGTGTTCAGGCGATAGCTATGCGCGTTTGAATATATATGTGCACAGGCGTGTAGTCCTTCTAAACAAATCAACCCTGAACAACTACTTGTCTGGCCTTTAAAAAATTATAATACAGACATTTTTGTCAGGTCTGCGTAGCCACGCGAACCGAAATTATCCCGACAACGTTTTATCTGTACAGAGGTAAGGAGGCCTTCACAGCGAGAGACTAGTGACACTTCAGGACTGCGTTGTCGTCGTGTCCAGGCGCAGGTCCTTCATTAGATTTGTATACGGCGGACTGCGATAAACCACTGGATAAACAGAGAGACTAATATTAGCGTAGATGCCGTTCTTCTGTAACAAGTACATCAGGATTTATGGGAAGTGTTCCCGGTTCCGGCTGATCTAAACTATGCAGCATAACAATGAATTATAAAAGTCTATAATGTGTTAGGTGTATGGGTCAAAGAGATGCGTTTTTAGTCTAGAATTAAATTGGCAGACTGTGTCTGCTTCCCGGACAATGTTAGGAAGATTATTCCAAAGTTTTGGTGCTAAATAGGAAAAGGATCTACCGCCAGCAGTCGATTTTGATATTCTAGGTATTATCAACTGGCCAGAATTTTGAGATCGCAATAGACGTGAAGGACTATAATGCGTTAAGAGCTCGCTCAAGTACTGGGGAGCTAAACCATTTAGTGCTTTATAAGTAATCAGCAATATTTTAAAATTTATACGATGTTTAATAGGCAGCCAATGCAGTGTTGACAGAACCGGGCTAATATGGTCATACTTCCTGGTTCTGGTAAGAACTCGAGCGGCTGCGTTTTGGACCAGCTGAAGTTTGTTTATTAAGCGTGCAGGGCAACCACCCATAATAGCATTACAGTAATCTAGCCTTGATGTCATGAACGCATTAACTAATTATTCTTCATTTTTCATTGAGAGCATTTGATTATTTAAAGGTCCCATATTGTCAAAACTGAAATTTCCTGGCTTTTTTCATGGTAACAGGGGTTATGTAACTACCATATAAGTTTCAAAACAGTCGATCCACAGACACATGCACACAGCTTGCGTAAAGTAGCTGTGCCTTTTCACGAGCCATTGTGACTTCCGTATATTTGTGATGTCAGAACTACTCAGTCCCAGCCTTCAGTCTCCACCCCGACCAATGGTGGGTCACTCAGAAAACAACAGGCCTATCAGAAGAGAGGCTCATGAATATTAAGTAGACAGGCCAAAATCGCCATGTTCTTGGCAGAGCTCCTGAGAAAGGAGCTGTAAAAATATATTAAGATGGTTTTTGGTACTTATACTGCAAATATATATTCTTAAGGACATCAAAACCTAAAATAAAACTTCAGAAAGTTGTACAAAATGGGACCTTTAAGATGAAAAAATGCAGGTTTAACGATAGACACGTGACTTTCATATGAAAGATTGGTATCAAAGAGCACACCCAGGTTCCTATCCGACGACGAAGACTTGACAGAGCAGCCATCAAGTGTTAAACAGTATTCTAGGTTAGTATATGATTATTTTTGTCCAATAATTAGAATCTTTGTTTTTTCAGAATTAAGTAGTAGGAAATTACTAGTCATACAGTTTTTTATATCAGCTATGCATTTCGTTAATTTTGTGAATTGGTAAGTTTCGTCAGGGCGTGAAAAAATATAGAGCTGAGTATCATCCGCATAACAGTGAAAGCTAATTCCATGTTTCCTAATGATATCTCCTAATGGTAGCATGCACAGAGTGAACAGCAGCGGTCCTAGTACTGAGCCTTGTGGTACGCCATACTGAACTTGTGATCGATAAGACATCTCTTCATTTACTGCTACAAACTAGGGGTGGGAGAAAAAATCGATCCATCGATGCATCGCGATTCTCTCTCCAACGATTCTGGATCGATTCTGAGAATTCCAGAATCGATTCTGAGCTTAGTTTTTAACCAGATGTGCGATGACGTTGAGTTTGCTTTAGAAACACCCGAATTCTGCTTGCTTCCAATTCCTTACACGCATACACCACTCGAACCTTCCGAAAAATAATCTTTCATAAAGTTCGGAAAGGTTGAAGCGAATTACAAGGACATTCACAGGCTTCATTTCACAGGATACGCTGTGAGAGACGCGCGCTTTCTTTGATGTTACACTTGAAGTGTGCTGTCTCGCCCGTCGGTATTTTCCTTACAAATGCTCTACGAAGTCATCATTTATGTGGTTTGGAATGCAGTGGACTTATATATTTTAAATATGAACCTCACTAACAGAAGGCTGCTTTCAATTTCAAATGCTGACGCGCGCTTTGTTTGTGAGACTGCTCGCGCATGCGGCTGTGCGACTCCGTGTAGTGGTTTAGTGTACTTGTGCAAAATTAACGTAAACACAGCCAGTTATGTCTTAAGGGATTAAACGGACAGGACACACCGCATTGCTACTTTTATTTCAAAAGAGATGCGTGCGTGAATGCAGCTTAATAGATCTCCCGCAGTCTATGATGTCATAGTAAAAAAACAAGTAAAGTAAAGATGAAGAAAAATCACTCACAGTTCTTGAATGGAAAACGTTCAGATAATCTATAGGCTACTGAAAGGACTTTTTGTTTGTTGTTTGTTATATTTTTCTATGCTCCTCTGTATTATTTGTTAAATTAGTTATATTAGTTTAAAATTCTTAACATACAACTGTTTTAATAAAATATATATATATATATATATATATATATATATATATATATATATATATATATATATATATATATATATATATATATATATATATATATATATATATTATTTTTTAAAAAGTACTTAATTACTTATGTAAACTAATGAATTAATAAGGGGGGAAAGGTAGATAAAGAATCGTTTTGGAATCGGATCGTGACTCCCAGAATCGGAATCGGATCGGATCGTGAGGTGACCAAAGATTCCCACCCCTACTACAAACTGATAATGGTCAGATAAGTATGATTTAAACCATGCTAGTGCAATTCCACTAATACCAACATAATTTTCAAGTCTGTTTAAAAGAATGTTGTGGTCAATAGTATCAAATGCAGCACTAAGATCGAGTAACACTAATAGAGAGATACAACCATGATCGGATAAGAGCAAATTATTTGTGAGACTGATGAGAGCAGTCTCAGTGCTATTGTACGGTCTAAATCCTGATTGAAAATCCTTGCAGATACCATTTCTTTCAAAACAACATACATAGTTGTGAGGATACTGTCTTTTCTAGTATATTTGACAGAAAAGGTAGATTCGAGATCAGCTTGTAATTGACTAATTCTGTAGCATTAAGTTGCGTTTTTTTAACAAGCGGTTTAATCATCATCTTTCAATAGCTTCGTCGTTATAGGGTCTATATGTTGTCGATTTAGATGATTTAACAAGTTTAGAAAATTCTTCCTCTCCTATAGCAATGAATGTATTGAATTTTTCGTCAGGGAGACTCTACTTTTAACCCTAACCTCCATCACTGTCTAAAGTGTATATAAAATAAAGTTGACTTGCTTGTTTAACATGTTAATTTTTGTGTTTATATGATGTCAACATGAAACTAGCCTTTCATACTCTCCAAGTGTATGTGTGTAAGGAGCACCCACAGTTCTTCATAACTTGAAATGTAAGTATTCAATGCATTAATAGAACTGCTATTAGCATTAAATATAAATGTCTAGTTTTAGTATCGTAAGTTAAACTTTTACCCTCATTCCAGGAGGAGTTTGGTGAGCCAGATTTCACTGACACAAACATCACTGTTTACTTAAAATAATGTAGTTCATTTGCTTACTTTTTTTAGGTAATTGGTGTCTACAAAATTTTAGTTTACTGAACTTATCGGTTTTGCAGTGCAGACAGAAAGAATGAAAAGAAAGACAGAAAAAAAGAGTGACAGGCACAAAAATAAAGAACGACAGAAAGAAAAGGAAAAAAACGACAGACAGAAAGAACTGATCTGAGGAGAGAAATATGCACAGCTGAAGGGGGAATTGTTGGCTCTGGCTAGATGGTAACACTTGTTCTGTAGAAACTCATTTGTTACTACTAAGGGGTTAACAGGTTTGGGTGAGGGTTAAACCAGGGATGTCCATTCCTGCTCCTGGAGGGAAAAGGTTTGGGATTTCTCCAGAACACCTGCTGGACCCGAGGACCTGCTTCAGGAGTGTTTGATTTCTACAACCCCTGATGAGCTGCTGAACTAGAACTGAGCAAGACTGGAGACCACTGATTTTAACTCTGTTTGCAATAACAAGGGTCACCAAAACAGGAAAGATGGGTCACTGGAAAGAGGGGAGGATGGATGAGTGCAGAAGGGATTGGTGAGTAATTGGAGGAAGGGTTTAGCATTTGATGAGCGAACAGAACAGACAGAAAATGTGTCCAAAATTGAGACTGACACATCTGTTTAATCCCGTCACATCAACAGCCAAATTAATCACAGCAGAGCGGTTGGACCACTCACGCTCTCACACACACACACACACACACACACACACACACACACACACACACACACACACACACACACACACACACACACACACACACACACACACACACACGCACGCACGCACGCACACAAAACAATCACTCCGAGATATTTACTGAGAGATTACAGTCATAATCCATCTTTTCATTCTGCAACAATCGCACCTTTTGCCACTTGTGGCAAGACCATTTAAAATTAGATGACGTCTGTCAGTTATCATTTAATCCCGGTCAACTAGAGAATTAAATCTGTCTATGAACTCATCACAAAGCAAACCTTGAAAAGAGCCTTTACATTTGTTCACTGTACGAAAGGATAAAACCTCAGTCTCTGACTTTAACAAACAGTTATGAGAGGGAAAACAGGGCTCTTGCATGACAGACAGACAGAAAGAAAGAAAGAAAGAAGAAAGAAAAGAAAAGAAAAGAAAGAAAGAAAGAAAGAAAGAAAGAAAGAAAAGAAAGAAAGAAAGAAAGAAAGAAAAAGAATAACAGACTGAAAAGGAATGACAGACAGTAAGAAAAAGAAGTAGCATGATATGGGAAAAAAGGGAACCAGGAGAGAAAAAAAGACAGACAGAAGAAAAGAACGACAGACCGAAAGAACACCAGACAGAAAAAGAGAGAATGACAGACTGAAAAAAACAACAGTAAAGGGATATTTGAAAAAAGAGGGAACCAGGGGACAAAAACACTGACAAAGAAAAGAACGACAGAGAGAGAAAGAAAGAACAACAGAGAAAAATAGAACGACAAACAGACAGAAAGAATGAATGACAGATATAGAAGAAAAGAACGATAGGTAGAAAGAACAGAATGACAGACAGACAGAAAGAACGACAGACAGAAAGAAAGAACGACAGACAGAAAGAAAGAACGACAGACAGAAAGAACAGAACGACAGACAGAAGAAGCAGAATGACAAAAAGAATGACAGACAGAAAGAACAGAACGACAGACAGAAAGAAACAGAATGACAGAAAGAATGACAGACAGAAAGAACAGAACGACAGACAGAAAGAAACAGAATGACAGAAAGAAAGAAAGAACAGAACGACAGACAGAAAGAAACAGAATGACAGAAAGAAAGAAATAATGACAGACATAAAGAATGACAGACAGAAAGAACAGAACGACAGACAGAGAGAAAGAACAGAATGACAGAAAGAAAGAATGACAGACAGAAAGAACAGAACGACAGACAGAGAAACAGAACGACAGACAGGAAGAACAGAACGACAGATAGAAAGAAAGAAAGAAAGAAAGAAAGAAAGAAAAGAAAGAAAAAGAAGAGAAAGAAAAGAAAGAAGAAGAAAGAAAAGAAAAGAAAGAAAAGAAAGAAAGAAAGAAGAAAGAAGAAGAAAAGAAAGAAAGAAGAAAGAAAGAAAGAAAAAGAATAACAGACTGAAAAGGAATGACAGACAGTAAGAAAAAGAAGTAGCATGATATGGGAAAAAAGGGAACCAGGAGAGAAAAAAGACAGACAGAAGAAAAGAACGACAGACCGAAAGAACACCAGACAGAAAAAGAGAGAATGACAGACTGAAAAAAACAACAGTAAAGGGATATGTGAAAAAAGAGGGAACCAGGAGACAAAAACACTGACAAAGAAAAGAACGACAGAGAGAGAAAGAAAGAACAACAGAGAAAAATAGAACGACAAACAGACAGAAAGAATGAATGACAGATATAGAAGAAAAGAACGATAGGTAGAAAGAACAGAATGACAGACAGACAGAAAGAACGACAGACAGACAGAAAGAAAGAACGACAGACAGAAAGAAAGAACGACAGACAGAAAGAACAGAACGACAGACAGAAAGAAGCAGAATGACAGAAAGAATGACAGACAAAAAGAACAGAACGACAGACAGAAAGAAACAGAACGACAGAAAGAATGACAGACAGAAAGAACAGAACGACAGACAGAAAGAAACAGAATGACAGAAAGAAAGAAAGAACAGAACGACAGACAGAAAGAAACAGAATGACAGAAAGAAAGAAATAAATGACAGACATAAAGAATGACAGACAGAAAGAACAGAACGACAGACAGAGAGAAAGAACAGAATGACAGAAAGAAAGAATGACAGACAGAAAGAACAGAACGACAGACAGAGAGAACAGAACGACAGACAGGAAGAACAGAACGACAGATAGAAAGAAAGAAAGAAAGAAAGAAAGAAAGAAAAGAAAGAAAGAAAGAAGAAAGAAAGAAAGAAAGAAAGAAAGAATGACAGACAGAAAGAATGACAGACAGAAAGAACAGAACGACAGACAGAAAGAACAGAATGACAGACAGAGAGAACAGAACGACAGACAGAAAGAAAGAACAGAATGACAGAAAGAAAGAATGACAGACAGAAAGAACAGAACGACAGACAGAGAGAACAGAACGACAGACAGAAAGAAAGAACAGAATGACAGAAAGAAAGAATGACAGACAGAAAGAACAGAACGACAGACAGAGAGAATAGAACGACAGACAGAAAGAACAGAACGACAGACAGACAGACAGACAGAAAGAATGACAGACAGAAAGAACAGAACGACAGACAGAAAGAACAGAACGACAGACAGAAAGAAAGAACGACAGACAGAAAGAAAGAACAGAACGACAGACAGAAAGAAAGAACAGAATGACAGAAAGAAAGACAGACTGACAGAAAGAACAGAACGACAGACAGAAAGAACAGAACGACAGACAGAAAGAAAGAACAGAATGACAGAAAGAAAGAATGACAGACAGAAAGAAAGAATGACAGACAGAAAGAACGACAGACAGAAAGAACGACAGACAGAAAAATTGACAGACAGAAAGAACGACAGAGAAGGCAAAGCTTGAATGTTTCCTGTAAGTGTAAACAGAAGCTCAGTCTTTAGTCTCTCTCACTGGCTCTGAGGGAGTGTCTCTCCCCGCAGAGATGAGTGTTCATGAGCAGGTTTGGGGGGCAGGAGCCGGTGGGACAGCAGGGGTTCTCCTGGGACCATCCGAGGGGAACAGACACATTCACACACTGTAATCCGATTCTGAGAGCCGTCGCTCCCTCGGAGGCCCCGTGCAGAATGCTCTTGATTTCAGTTCTTTAAAAACCCCAATCCTGAAGCGGGTCGAGTTGCACATTTGCACACGCACAAAAACATCAGTTCCACAAATCTCAGATCCACTGGGAAAAACGACTCGGATTGCCTAATATCCATGCACTTTCTGCAGGGCTTGAGTTACAGGGGCTTTCAGAAGCACACAGAGCGAGGGGTATGGATTGGGGACGGGCTCCCGAGGGCCCCGGGACAGTATTGATGTTTAATGATGGCACATCTGCTTTCTCCCGCTCGGATCTTTAGGAAAGAGGGAAATCATGTTCATCTCGGCACTCGAGTCTCTCGATGGCATTAATCTCCAGACGGTCCATGCGCTTTACACACTAATGAAGTGGAAATCTTATCGGCAGTCTTCCCTATCTATTCATCCATCTCCCCGCTCAATAAAGCAATTATAAATCCAATAAAGCTATCTATCTATCCTTTCTCAATAAAAATATTAATTTCTGGTTACACTTTATTTTAAGGTGTCATTGTTATAGTGTACACTGTAAAAAAAAACCTTGTCCTTACGGAAAAAAACAGCAGCTGTGGTTACCAGAACTTTACCGTCAAAAATACAGTATCAACGTTATTGGTTTTACAGACTTAACTTAAAATTTACAGTAATAAGCCGTATTTCATTATCTGATATAATGTTAATTTACCAACTTATTGAAGTGTTAATATCTGTTTTGTACCAATTGGAAACTTTAACCAATTAACAGTTTTGCACTGTAGCATTTTTACCATTTTTACATATTTGTCTTTTACCGTTAAAATCACGATCATTTTTTACAGTGTAATTATAAATTTGAGGACTGAGTAATATTAAGCAACTATGTACTCACTATAGGGTTAGGGTTTGGTTGAGGGTTAGTTGCATGAAATTATGCATAATTTATTGTTATTACTGTGGTAAGGCTACATGTAACATACACTACGCAAGGACACTGTAAAATAAGTGTTACCGCATTTCTTTACAAACGTTTGAGCGGGAGTGTGGAACACAAACTGCAGTATCAGACGGTGCGATTTCAGCAATCCTAAAATCATCACAAAAACCACATGGCTCTAATAAACGTGGGTATACATGTAAACTGTATGACGATGATGACCTGTTGAATCAGAGGCTTTGACGCAGAATAGAAGAATAAAACGTCATTATGCTGCAACACAATCTCATGAAAGTGCACGAATGTTATTTCTCGTGCCATTTATATGCCAAAAATGTTTTTTGCGTGCATGCTACGCCCTGAAACCCCTTGGTTAGGATTAGGGGTGGGGAGTGCGTGCGTAGGCCTATTACACGCCATAAAGTGAATATCATATGCACGTGAAAACTGCGTATTATATGCACACAAAAAATATTTTTGGAGTATAGATGGCACGAGAAATAGATGAATCGCATTTTGGCAATTGTGGTTTTTATGTGCGATGAAAAAAGAAGATGAAGCGAAAGGAGAATATACACAGGAGAAAAGACACACACGAGAAAAGACACACACACACACACACACACACACACACACACACACACACACACACACACACACACACACACACACACACACACACACACACACACACACACACACACACACACACACACACACACACACACACACACACACACACACACACACACACAACTTTCCCTTGATTTATTGTCGTTAAACCGCGCTAACGATTTTAAGTTTCTACTCCCAGACTTAACATTCACAGTAACCTTTCTGCATTCTCAGTTACGCATTTACTGTTTATTATGCCGTTTTCCTCAAAAGAACCATTTACTGAAGGAAACGCACACACACACACACACACACACACACACACACACACACACACACACCATTCCTCAGGGCCGCTGGTCTCATTGATTCTCCAGTGATGAGTTGCTCTCGATTGGCTGCAGGGTCTGTAAGAGTCTTAAATTATTCACCTCCAGCACCATAAATATTTAGTCTGTTGCTGAAAGATCAGCTGTGTGTTGTGGGCTGTTCAACTGCCAGTGTGTGTGTGTTGTGTGTGTGTGTGTGTGTGTGTGTGTGTGTGTGTGTGTGTGTGTTTGTGGCACTGAAGGGCTTTAAATCTTTACTGCTTAGTGTTAAAATCTCCCATCATCCTTCCTCTGCCTCTCATATCTCCCTGTTTTCATCTACTCATCTGTTTTTTCCTCTGAAGGGTCGTCTGCGCCCACTCTCTCTCGCTCTCTCTCTCTCTCCCACACACACACATCTCCATCTCCACATTATTCTTCTCTGTTAGCTGGAGATTTCCTCTCAACACACCGTTTTCCCCTCTCTCTGGTAAATCTATGAAACTTTTGCATTTTACAGTTTGTTAAATTAATTCAATCAGACAAATCATGTTTAAGGGTTAATGATGTCTATTTTCAAGATAAATTAATAATGTTTAATGTACTTTATATAATTACATTCTTAAAAATAACAGTTCTTTATTGTCATAATGGTTCATTGAAGAACCTTTAACATGGAATCTTTCCATTTCCACAAGAAGTTCTTCACAGAAGAACAATGACGGTTCTTTAAAGAACTGATCACCGAAAGGTTATGGTACCAAAAATGGTTCTCATCTATCTATATCTATCTGATTTTTTTGTGTCATCAATAAAGTAATGTAATTCAATCAAATGAAAGATGTAAATGTACTGACCACACTAATATTAACATGGTAAAAGCTGAAATCGACTTTTCGTTGTTTTTCATTCATAAGCTGTATATATATATGGCACCTGTTCTGTAGAAAGACCCTGTTGTCGTCATCCATGTTATTTCAGTCTCATGTGTTTATTTCTTTCGCTCCTGTATGAAGTGATCTGTTTGGTTAGAGAAAGGACACACACACACACACACACACACACACACACACACACACACACACGTCTGTGTGTATCTGCCTGTGCACTTTTGATTCGACCATGATTCTGCTTCATTTCAATACAGTGTGCAAGTTACTTGCATCCACAGAGAACATGGTTACCATGAGACTATAAGCTATAAAGGGATAAAGATTTTTACATTTTCTGAAGGGAGATTAGAAAGATAAAAGTTATTTATCGGCATTGATGGTTCCTTTAACTCCCATGGAATTTGTCCATTTCACACACACACACAAAAAAATGATAGTGGAAAAAGGTTATTTTGTCATAATAAAAATGGTTATTTTTAAAGAGGTTCTTTGCATCGCTTCAAACCCCCCATTTTGAATTCTTTATTTTTAAGAGTGTATGTTGATTAGTGTGTTGCTATGCGGTTCCTAATGTGTTCTGAAAGGTTTTATACTGCTCCAAGTCAAACTTCAATCTGTGTTATTCTGTATAAGTATTTCCTATTCTAAATATGAGCCTCTACCAAGTTTTGTATACGTTTATAGGTCACACACGCATAAATGAATACATTTTAAATACCCCTTGTAAGATATGCAAGATGATTAAAATAAGAATTGGATTTATTTTTTAATAATTAAACTATTTAGTCAAGTGTAAAAATCAAATCAAATGAAAGGTCAAGTCGAGTACATTGCATTGTGGGATGCATGCAGTCTGCTTTGTTGTGCAGTGAACATTTTAGAAAAATGTATGTGTGCTATTTGGTACAGCCCAAATTTGACATTATTTAACAGTTATGTCACTTTCATAAACAGCTGAAGAATAAACTCTTAATAAAAATGACTTATTGATGGCTTCTGACTCTGGAGCTATTTCCATTCTTATTCTTCTGGATCTTCAGGATCGCCTTGAAATGGTCTACGGTTAATCTGGGATCGCCTTGGACTGATTTTATTTTAGGTTGAGCCGGTCCCAAATGGTGTTCCTCAGGGTTCTGTCCTCGGCCCATTACTTTTTTGTACTTATTTTTTTCCGAGCCAGATCTCATGAAAATGCGTATCTAAAAACTATTTTTGCATGCATATGCTACGCCCTGAAAACCCCTTGGTTAGGATTAGGGGTGGGGATTTTGTATGGACAGTACCAAACGTGTCCATTAGATGAAATGTGCTTCTATTAGTTTCCATTGCGGTTATTTTTGACTGCGAGAACAAGTGATTTTATTCAGAACCATTTCATCTTTTCGAATCATGTTTACATAGCAAAGTGCCAAAACCTTTACCAAGTTTTGTAAAAAAAAAAAAAAAAAAAAATAATTGGTCAAAAATTACCAAAGGGCAAGTTGACGTTCATTTAGGATGCTCATTTATGAAAATGTAATCAATCATCACTCAAAATAACACAAAACATGTTTTTTTAAGACTTGTTCCACTTGATAAATTGAAAAATGTATTTGTGTTAGCCAGCTGATATTCCACAGCCCTTCCCCTTCCTATTCAATGGTTGGTCCTTTGTTAGTCAACATTTTTGAAACATTAACAGACAGAAAGATAGAAATCTAGATGATTGGAATGAAGCACATGAGCCAGAAGGATGTTGTTTTTCCAATTTCAGTTTTAATGGTCAATGTTTTCACATCTTTCCTCATACAGCTTCAGAAGCAAACCTCTGATTGTCAGAAGCATCTTATTTAAAGCCCCAAAAAGTCAATGAAAATGTAGCAGTTAAATAAATAAATAGTGTATGAAAGAATGATTTTACCAGAATAGCATCTATTATCATCTCACCACCCAGCACAAAAAAGCATGAAAATGTCTTCATGAAAAGGTCTTCCGGTTGCAATTGCACAGCAGGTTCTTTGTATACAGTAAATTGTGGTACAGTAAATGCTTTACTTCTAATGTCTCTTACAATACATCAGAGAAGACAAAAGTCCATTGAATGGTCTCCACTGTCATCTACCGAGAGGTTTTCAAACCCAAACATGAATGACGAACGAGTGCATGTTTTGAGTTTAAATTTTAACTTACAATTGTTCATGTACAACAGCAAGTACATTATATACAAAGAGCACTTTATACATCTCTAATGTCTTGACAGTCTTTAAGGACTGAGACGCTTCCACTAACAGCAGTATTAATTTATCATTTGAGGTATTTCTAATTTTGAAACATAAAGAAATGAGAATGTTGGCTTTTGGGATTTGTAGATCCAGAGTTTATGTAACAGACATCAACCGTATTTCTTCAAATATCAACCAGGACCCCTAAAAACAGGAGCCGGTTTATGGGTGGACAATTGTTATAAGACTCATTATGTTTTGAGCTTTATACCTCCATTTGACTAGTATACGTATTAACCGTATGGCATACATGCCATTGCTATATTGCTCCAAATACTATATTCTTAAAAGTACAGTCTGTAAAATAAGATAGCGAGATTTTACCAAATGAAAGATGAAAATTATGACTTAACCCACAATGAAATTTAGCTTAATCAAAAAATTTCTACTGAACAAACCTTGCAGCAAAGGTTTTGAATGGCAAATTAACCAGTATTAGAAACAACCTTCTGTAAGAGGCTGTTCTTTCAGAGGTATTCAGTTTCTATTTGGTTGCCTAAACCAATATTTCCCAACCCTGTCCCCGCCCCAACATTTTGAAGGTCTCCATTATATGACCCATCCATTTCAGGTCAAAGGAGTCTCTACTAATTATCTGACGAGTTGATTTAGGTGTGCTTGATAAGGAAGAGTTCAAAAACGTGTAGAGTTGGGGGTGCCTATAGGTACAGGATTGGGAAACACTGTCATAAACCAGTGGTTCCCAACTGGTTGGTCGCAGGTCTGATTTAATGCATCCGGTTACTCACCGGACTCTATGGTAATTTGGAGCAAATTTATTTCAAACTCACTCCTATGCTGCAAAAGCAAACCAGTTGAGAAACACTGGCCTAAATGAAAGTGATGCAGTGTTGTTTTAAGTACAAAGACAGTCAAAGGACTGTTTTTACATTCCACTGGCACGACTCTTTATGAAGGTGGCCACCATTCAGTCGGTCACCACCGAGTACCTCTACATCACAGTGCCTTTAAGCGAAGATCCACAAAGGAAAAGTTAGGCCAGAAACATACTCTACGCAAGTATGTGAACACAGGCAATCTGTTAACATTGAGTTTACTAGTTTACTTGCCTGTGTAGAGTATGTCTTAAATTGACATACTTAAGTTTGACAAAACTTAAACCTATACTCTAATTTGATTACATACAAGTTACGCATTTGCAAGTGCACTGCAGTATAAACATTCTCCCCAAAAACACACAAGGATGAAACTAACACAATGCTTACTCTGGCTGAGAACATAATATAGAGATTTTTTCCAGTCACTGTCCATGTAGACGAATTGTCTTGTCGCCATTCCCAGCTTTTAGTCAAGGCTGAAGCTCTCTGGCTTGTTCAGTAGTGGCCTCGTAAAAATGGGCCGTGTAACCCAAGCATTGCTCAAAAAGAGTAAAACAGTATAGAATATCCTTTAAGATGGTTGCATCGTCATCGACACATGATGCTAGGTTTTTTGACCACAACTGAAGAGTATGTTATGGCAATTTGTGGCTCAGGAGCAGCTGTTATTATGCTGACGAGTGTGTAAATGTTCACGCTGTCGGTAAAAGGAAGCCTAACAATACTCAACTCAAATGTCTTAACTCCAATACAGCAAAGATCAATTCTGAAACCCTGTCAGAAATTCAAGGTCATGCCAAGCTGGTTTGTTGCTGGTTGCAGGTTTGTTGCTGGGAGTCTATCAAGGTGGTCTATCCAACTTTGACCAAGATGATCTACTAACAGATTAACCCAAATACAGTAATACAGCTTATCAACCAACTAGACCAGCTATGACCATTAAAGATTAGCTTTAATTAGCTAAAAACCATATGAAACCAGGTACCATCTGAAGCTGATTGCTTATATACAAACAGTGAGTGATGATGGTATATATGGAGAGATAGTCCTTGAGAGATTGAGACATTCCAGATGTCAGGCTTTTAGACTTCAATATATATTTTCCTTCACCTTTTTAAATAACATTTATTTTGACAACACAATGGTTTTCTAACTTACAGAACAAGAGTTGTGAGCGTACGTCTGGTTGTGCTCACATCTAATAAAAATGAGGTATGACCTCAAGCTTTCAAGTAATTCCAACAACTCATGGATATTTAGTTGCAGTCCAGAACAAGGAGTGGGTAAAAAAAGGAAAGAAGTTTGACTATCCGTTCACACTGGTCATTGGGAAAGCCGTAGTGCTTCTTTGGTGCTCCGAGTCATCGTATCTGATGGTCGTGGGATCAAACTCGGAGCTGGGGACTCTCTGTGTGCCCGAACTTGTCCCACAGATCGTGAAGTCTGCTGGTAGCTCCGTAACGGAAACCGCTTCCGATAACGTAGAGACTCTGAGCGTAGCAACAGCCGTGTGTACTGCACTTCTGGCATAATCATCTTTAGACACTTGTCTTGCGGAGGGATGGGGCCTTTTTGTGTTACGTTAACTGGTAAATCATACCCAACGATTCCCACTTTGCCACTTGGCTGCCAAGGCCGTAATTCCTTATTTGTGATCTGTGCAGCAGAGCGAAGAGGTGGCAAATTTCCCCCGAAGCAGCTACGGACAAGTCGGTCGCGAGACTGTCGCAACAGCAGGACTTCTCGCTCGACACATGCTAGTCCCAATGCTCTCAGCTGCCGCCACAGCGAAGCATTGAAGTAATCGTACAGTACAGAATCTATTGTGTTCCAGGCTCTGATTTTGGCCGTGTTTTCGCTGGAAAGGCTGCTCTTGGAGTCAGGTGTGCGCATGTTGAGACTGACATACAAAACATCATCGAGATCCCAAGACAACAAGCGGCGTAGCAGCACCAATGATTCGTCAAAGTATTCCGCTATCATAACCAACGAGAACACCCGCTCCAACTCTGCAGCGAATCGCTTTGCATACCCCACCGCTTCCGAATACGGCCGGTCCTTATCACCGCCTAGGTCAAAAGTCAGTGTATTTCTCGCATACATCGAATCCTTCTCTTCTGGACGATAGTATCTCCAAGGGTGGTCCAGAAAAGTCTCTAAAGAGCCATTTGGGACACGTTTAAAGCTAAGACAGTACTGATTGAAGTAGGTAAAAAGAGACTCAAACATCGCTCCCGGTTCCCGCAATATAGTGATGTACATAGTGTTGTTGGGCATGAGGCGTCGGAGCTCAGCCCGACTGAATCGTAAGTGGTTGGTGATTATGTCAGGTGGCGTGGTGTGCGGGTGAACAAAGTGGGAGCTGAACGGCCGAGGGTAGCAGAACTGGTGGTCACAGGTGGTGATGGGCAGCGCCACAGTGAGGTTGTTGCGTTCTGCAAAGCGGAAGAGGATGTTCTGCACAGTGGAGCTGGCGGTTTTATGAGTCTTCAAGAAGGCTATACTGGTGTGTTTAGCAGGTCCATGGGTGGAGGAGATTGTGGAGGATGGACATCCCAACCAGAATGCCTCCAACGTCCTGCAATAAGAAATGGAAAGTCAGCTTTGCAAATCAATGTGGAAAGATAAGAAGAATGGGAATGCAAAAACAAACAAAAAACCCTACTAATAAAATCATCTTAAGGTTGCATCAGTAGGGTTTTTTAGCCACCTTTAAGCGCAAGATGGTTTACTAGTTTTAGCTGACCACCAGGCTGGTTTCATCTGGGTCAGGTTTGCTGGTTTTAAAGGTATTTTGGCCACTTGTCAACTGGTCAAGTTGGGAGACCAGTTGGCCAAGCAGCTAAACCAGCAAGGTAAAGCAGGAAGCAAATGAATAGACCAAAAACAATGTGGCAGAAGAGAGGAATGAGTAGTGATAGTCTTAAATTTTGGCAAGCAAACAAATTTAGAAGAAACAAAAAAAATGTATTATGATTCGGGTGAAATTGTTTTGAAATGCCAAAAATCATTGACCAAAAAAGTCACTTTTAATTAGTGCTTCTTCGATGATACTTAAACAGAACGTGGAAAAACAACAAGTAGTAAACATGTCATGTGTGTCCATACTTCAGTGTGACAAAACAATTAAGCAATGAGTCAAACTTAAATATTGATAGAACATTACTCAAACTGGTTTAATAAGGACAAATGGAAGCAGCGGCTCTTACAAGTTCAAGTGACCCCCATGGTGCAGAAGCAAGCTGACAGTACTGAGTGCAATCAACACTAGGAATATCTTCTTCTGAGACATCTCCAGGTTCTTTCACTGCAAAAGAGAAGAATGGGAGGTCACAACAGTGTACATTACTCTTGCGTTTAACACACATCCAGAACACCAAGCCTTCTCTCTTCAGCAAAAATATTGGTGTGGTTGACAGGGTTTTCTAACAAGTTTGATCTCAAATTGCAAAGTAGCTTGTAATGGTTTTTGGTCATGAAAACACATGTACAGAGACAAAGAAAATGAGCAAACCTAGAGCAACGACTGGACAGGTGTCACGTATTAGCATTCTAACATTGTTGCCTGTCTAGTGCTAACAAAGTCTTGGATATCTTCCATACGAGTCAGGGCCACCTCTTCCTTCGGCTTCTAATTACAGTTATCTCATCTCACTTTCCCTTTCTCTCTCACCATATCGAATGGCACTTCTACACAACCTGCCTTTATTTCCACTGATCAAGCCCTGATACTACTGTAGTTTAATTAGCAATAGCATTACAAAAAGGATTTCGCTTCTGATGCCAATCGACAATAAAATAAGCCAAGACAATTAAATGACATGACTATATGACATATCGTACTAGAAAAGATAGTCCAAGATTAGCAACACAAAGCATTGACTAATATAATGAAAAACCTGCTTCTAGTTTTATGATTTTATTGCAGTTTGGACTGTTTGCAGAATTTACAGCTGTTCAATTGACAATGAAATGGTTTTGCTACACACACCAAAAAAATAAAAAAATAAAAAAATAAAATCACAGTTTGGATGAAGTGGAGTGCAATAAGTGGTGGGCACTTTTTTAAAATTGCACACTAACACCACACCATTTTTTCACTATTAATAAGCACAAGTAAGTAGTACAGTAAGTGCTGTTTTGCATGACCGATATGAGTTTTACTGAACCTAACATCAGGGTTAAAATCCAGATGCAAACAAATACTGCAGGTCAGAGTTCAACAGCGACTGGCTGTCTGGGCTTCTTTTTCCATGGTAATATAAACCTCCACCTACAACACGAGTGCAATGTTCCTTAGAGGTCCAGAGCTGGACCATTCAGTATCGTGTTTCAGCGCATAGTAAAAGCTCATAAGAAAAGAGGTTCAGCAAGTCATTTCAGTGTGGTTTGCTCAGGTCTCACTATCATTCTTCATACTTGAAGTTAGGGATTTGCAGCAAACTTTTAAACCTGTTCAATTTTGGTGCCACAGACATAATATTAATAATAATAATAATAATAATTCATTACATTAATATAGCGCTTTTCTTGGCACTCAAGTGGCAATCTCCTCAACCAACACCAATGATACCTCAAACTACGCCATTCAAAGATGCCACTCTCTAACTGTGCTGACTAATAATCCAGAAAGTTATAGCAGAACATGAGACCTCCTCAGAGACATCATAATTAGGGAAAGTTTGGTTGAGTCACTGTGTTTTTTCCTGCTAGAGAGATAAGAAGGAAGAGAAAATTAGAGGCAGAGGAAGACACGAATCACCCACGCAATCATCCACCTACCTACATGCACTCAAAACCAGCTTGAGAGAAAAGACGTCACATTATAAAAGCCCAGTTCTAGATTCAGATTTGGTCATGAACTTTAAAAACATGTGCTGTGCTGTGCTGTACAAAAAAAAAAAAATGCACATTCCTGAAGACATCAAAGGAGAACTCAGATGCATTACTCACCAAACAAAAACACAATTCTAATTTATTCTTGTTTATTTCTACCGCATAGCACTCTTTACTTGGTATCATTATAGTGTGTATTGAATTGTACTTTATTGTCAACGAATATGGGTTTTTTTCTTGAGCAGTGGTTCTTAACCAGGGTGCCTCAGCAAACTTCCAAGGGGCCTGAAGATTACTTAAATAAAAATAAAAAAAAAGCATTAAAATATGGTAAAAACTATTAAACCAAAGTATTTATTATTTATATACCCTTCTTTTTTCTTAGAAGAATCAGGGTTCGCATCTTTTTTGAAAACCTGGAAATATAAGGATGCCCAATTATAAAATGTAGAAATTGTTGTTGTTTTTTTAAAATTCCCTTCCAGCAATCATGAATGACTGAAAAAGTCATACAAATTCATTGCTTAAAAAGAGTGTTAAGTTTTAAACCTTCAACAATCCTGAAATTTTAATTTTACTGAATCTTGGAGTGTCCACAGATAAAAAAATCAGTCAAAAAAAGATAGAGAACATCATATTTTTTCATGACGACAATGGTTTTTTTTTTAATCTCAAGCTCAAGATATTTAGAAGAATTATATACTCTTGTTGGTCACAGAGCTTATTTTCTTTAATAATCAAAAAGCCAATGGAATAATCCATTAAAAAAAATTGTCAATTGAAGTGTCCCAGGCTGAACTTCCGGGTTTACCTACAAAAATATGTCATCAGTGCAGGGTGAGTGGCAGCTGATATAATCTAAACAGTTTCATATCAGCAAATGAAAAGGAGAACAAAACCTGCTGAACTGGAACAGAAAGGCAAATCCGCTAGCCAAACATCAGCGCCTGACCTCATTGACAATCAAAAAGAGTGGAAGCTGTTCAAGATCCATGGTTTTGAAATGGAAAAATTCAACAAGCACGACCATGACCATGGCGGAACAATGACCATGGTGTTTGGGTGTCCTCACGATTTCAGCCATGGAGTGTATATTAAAATCATCATCTTCCTTGAAAGTAACAAATAATCCCTTTAGCTGTACACTAAGGCCAGTAATACCTCAACAGATTCACAATCATTCCCCGTCATTCAAGCCACACAAAGCCAGAGTCGAGCTGAAGGCAGGGAGATTAGAATCCGATCTGTGCTTTTTTGTTGAAATCAAAATGCGGCTTTTGGGGGAAATCACCAAGAGTCAAGCTGTGATCCTACAGTGCTGAGTGGATCTATTGAGGAACTGTGGAAAGACAGTCTCTGGAGGACGTGTCGAGTTACTGTGATATAGCCAAGCTTGTGTGACCAATCCAGCAGTGACGTGAGGAGCGGCCAGACAGCCGTGCAACGTTATAGATGTCTGAGACAGATGCAGGTTAAGAGGACGCGTTAGGTCTGAGAATCACTGTAAAACAAAGGTTTTGGCTCAAGAATTAGTAATTACGACATCTTCAACCAAAACTACACCAAGAGAAACTTTGTAGCATAAATAAAAAATTAAGTCTTTCCATATAATTTCAGCATAATTGAGTGGCCCTGGAACCAATGCATCCTCTCTGTTTCAGTTCAAATTAACAGCTAGCAAATTATATGAATTAAATTAAATTATATGAAGTTGCAATGATCAACAATATTGTCTACATAACTTATCAAAATAAAAATGTTTGCAACTTAAAAGGCTTAATTAAATCAAATTATAACCTTTAATTTGTAACCATGCATTTATGCTGGTTTTATGTTGTCCTAGGTCTCATGAATTGTTTGAATAGTGACATTTATCTAACTGACATCACATTTATCGTATCTTACCTTGTTGAAACTTTCTGCGTGTGAAAATGTTTGTATGGCAGAAGGAACATGATGAATTACACTATCTTTGCTGCTAATCAGTTTTTTCATAGGGGTTTATCAGGTTTATAAGTTTACATTAATCAAAAAATAGGTGGATAGAAAAACAGGACCAGAAGTCATCTCTAATTGGTACAACAGGTATAAATGATAATAATTCTCTAACTCATTCAATACACTTTTATAGCATTTTTTTATTTTTATAGCACTTTTATATTCATGTTTCTCAACATATATTTTTTCAAAGCTGCTAACAGAGATGAGTGCCTTACAAAACCCCAGGTATCATGGGAAAGACGACAAGAAACTGCATTTTTACTTTCAGTTCAAAGTATCTCCAAGTGATTCATTCAATAGATATTGCTGGGGTGGTTGATGGCTGCTTTTTCTAGTAAATGTTACGGTTAGGAAACTGGGTGTGCTCTTTGATACAAATCATTCATTTGAAAGCCACACATCTGTAAAACCGCATTATTCCATTAAAAAAATCTAAATTATGACATACTGTATGTACAGTACATTGAGTACATACATACTCAATGAAAAATGCAGAACAGTTAGTTCATGCGTTCACAGGGCTCTCAAGTTTTGAAGACTGCTAAGAGTGACATCCAGCCGAGGGGGGGGGGGGGGGTGTGGGGGGGGGGGGGTGGAGAGAAGAGTGATTGGTTGTTGCGTTACATCTTACCCGGATACAATAGTGCTATTTTCTGATTGGCTATAGCTCGACGAACAACACCAGAGGAGACGCGCTTGATTCCTGCCGGTTCCACAGTGAGAGCGGCGCGTTTTGGGCGCTGCGGCATATTAATTATATATCAAATAGTTTTTCAGCGTGAGAAATACAATGTGTGGCGGGGGAGAGCGTGACAAAAGACCGAAATGAGTGACTGTCACGCTCAATGCGTGACACTTGAGAGCCCTGCGTTCATGGCATGATTATTGTAATGCTATTATGGGTGGTTGCCCTGCACGCTTAATAAACAAACTACAGCTGGTCCAAAACAGCCGCTCGAGTTCTTACCAGAACCAGGAAGTGTGACCATATTAGCCCGGTTCTGTCAACACTGCATTGGCTCCCTATTAAACATCGTATAAATATTAAAATCTTGCTGATTACTTGCAAAGCACTAAATGGTTTAGCACCCCAGCTCTTAATGCATTATAGTCCGTCACGTCTTTTGCGATCTCAAAATTCTGGCCAGTTGATAATACCCAGAATATCTAAATCAACTTCAGGCGGTAGATCCTTTTCCTATTTAACACCCAAACTCTGGAATAGTCTTCATAGCCTTGTTTTGGGAAGCAGATACACTCTCAGTTTAAATCTAGAAAAAAAAAACCGCATCTTTCTATAATTCACATCAGTTAAATAATTGTTAGGCTGCATAAAATAGGTCAACTGGAATGATGAACACTTCCTACACCCGGTGTACTTGTTACATCGTAAGTAAAAAGGCATCTACGCTAATATTATTCTGTCTCATCCTTATCCCGAGTTTACCGTAGTCTACCGTAGTCAGCCATATCCAGATTCAGATGGTGGACCTGCACCTACACACCACTACGACGCAGCCCTGGATGTCAGCAGAGACCGTGTCTAGAAAACCCCCCGTGAAGCTTATCGGCACAGATCCTCAACAGAGACACAAGAACCAGACAGTTCCTCTGCACAGACCAGCTTCAGCTCCATACCGGCATGATGAATCCGATCTTCAAGCAAAGTAGATGGGTTAAATATTTGAAAACCTATCCAGAGTCTTAGGACTGAACTGAGCTGGACAATATGACAGGCCTTTTTTTTTTTTTTTTTTTTTACAGTAGATTAACAATTGATGATCTTTACAATGACCTGAATCAACACTGAACTTACTTAAGCTGGACAATGACAATTTTCTTTTAGAGCAGAATATACTTTTCTTTTATAGCCAAAATGAACTCTGTTTGTATCATTGAATAATTTTCCTGTTCATCACTTTAAAGTTGTTTTGGAACAATCTCTATTGTATAAAGCGCCATATAAATAAAGCTGACTAGACATAATTTACCTTGAATTTTAGCTAATTTTATGCACTCAGCTGTTTAACACAATTTTACAGCTGAGAGTGCATAAAATTGGCTAAAATATTTATTAAATATTTATCGCATTAATAGCCAGTATTTATCTACTTCCAAATTCAATCGCTGATGTTACTATTAGATGTTTTACTTGCCATTTTTAAAATGTGCCAAGACATTTGTGTTTTAATTCCAAATTATAAAGAAACCATATTATATATTTATATACATATACTCCACATGCTGCAAATGCTGTAAAGAGTGATGACCGTAGAAGGTCTTTCCAGGCCTAGATCATTTAAACTGAAAAATACACTCACCCTCTGTTCAACTGAAGGATGGATGAGACGTTAAACCGAGGTCCTGACTCTCTGTGGTCATTAAAAATCCCATGGCACTTCTCGTAAAGAGTAGCGGTGTAACCCCGGTGTCCTGGCCTCATCCCTCCATTGGCCCTTATCAATCATGGCCTCCTAATAATCCCCATCACTGAATCAGCTCTATCACTCCTCTCTTCTCCACCTATAGCTGGTGTGTGTGTGTGGCTGCCGTCACATAATCCACGTGGATGCTCACACTGGTGGTGTTTGAGGAGAGATTCCCTGATATGATTGTAAAAGCGGTTTGTGTACAGTAGTACATATGAAAGCGCTATATAAATGCCTCAGTCATTCATTAAACTGTGTGTTCCTGTGACTTAAGTACCAGAGACTATTTATATATGAGACATGCCACTTCCTCAATCCTCAATACATTTTAAACCTTATTTTATGGCAACGTCATCAAACTTTTTCAGCGATTTTTATCATATTTTACTGCTGTTTCTATACATGCAGTTTTTATGTCCCGGTGATCAGTGAAACTGCAGTTCTGACTCTCTGTCAATTCATTTAGATCTGGTCTTGTTAGTCAGAAATAGCTGCCCGGAAGCGTTGCCAAACTGGCAGCCGAGTGACAGGACTTGCCTAAAAGGACTTTGCTTAAGTACATATACTTAGTATATATTTACTTTTGTGTTCCAGTAAAATTTTTAAAGGTGTGACCTAATCTATTATCAAATCTATTATCAACACACTCAACTGTACTGAAAACATCTTTATTTGAGATAAGACTGCTTAAAGGACAAGTTCGGTATTTTAAACTTTAAGCCCTGTTTCAAGATCGTTTCTGATGAAATAGAACGGTTAAGATTAAAATTTGGACACATGCTGCTGTCCCGAGAAATTTCGGTTTCTGTGGTCGCACCCCCCCACCTCTACAATGGTTGCATAGGTGCACAGAAACAATCCTTCATAAAACGCATTCAACTTTAGTTTACAAAGACGTGAAACTCACCGAGTGGTCAGGGGTGTTCACTGATATGCTCACACAAAAATCGCTGCAATGTCCGAGTCAAGTCAAATGGAGTCTGACAAAAACTACGATAAAACCTGTTAGAAAGCATCTTTTGCAGCTATTTTTGTGTGAGCATATCAGCTCATTATATATATATGTTCTTTTTGGATTAAATATTTCACACACACACAAAAATATATTTTTATTTGAAACTAGATCAACTCAAACCTAAGATCAGATTACTTATAACAAATTATATTTCTGACATCAGTGCAAAAGACTAATAACATTATAAAACAGTTCCTACTCCGACTTCTGACTGGATGAGCCATTTTAACATGGCATGAAGCAACACTGTTTGGCAATCATAGACCACAACGCACTTCTGCGTTACCCATTTTATCCTCCATATTCCTCTCATGTGTGAACAATATAAAGGAAATGCTGCCAATGATAATGTAAATATATGTATGCAATGATGCATTCAATTATTCAAAGTAAAGACATTAATAAAGTTACAAAAGATTATTTTTAACAAATATCTTTCCTGGCCACTTTATTAGGTACACCTTGCTAGTACCGGGGTTGGATCCGCTCTTGTCTTCAGAACTGTATTGGTACTTTGGTACTAAATTAGTGATAAAATTTAAAAAGTGACGATATCAGCATTTCTGCAGAAAAGCTGCCTCTCATACTGAACCGTGCGCGATACTGAACTTCCACGTCTGTTTGTGCTTGAATGGACAAATTCACACAAAAATGTCAAAATATCCTCAAACACAGTCGGTTATGTCGACTTATGAATTTACACATGGTTTGTCCTAAAGCATATTTAAAAACACCACATAGACATAAACAACATTAAAAGCTTGACTTTCACCACATGGGGACTTTAAGTGAAGGTAAACAGTTGACAAACGCATGTGTAACAGTATGCAGCTCTTAAAGTGACACACTCCTGCCGTCTCTATAATATCGTTAATCAATGTACAAAAGACAAAGAGAAACTTCACTTGCGGTTCTTGACTGAATAACTTTTGTAACTATATTTATTATGTATATTTTATCTTTAAAGTGCAGTGTTATTTTACATTGATTACAGTTTCTAGGTATTCAGCTACAACGATTGCAATAAGACTTAGAATAAACATGAATAATATCCAGGTTTTCTTTTCTTTTTTTCTTACCTTACTGGAATCAAAATTCAGAGTTGATAAGCAGAATCGAAATCATCAAAAAATGAAACGTCAACCAACCCTAGTAACAACTCATTTAAAGACCCAGGAGAAACCGACGAGTGTAGCTCGCTATAAAACAAAACGGTATATCACTCAATATCAGACAGACATCTCATTTTAAGAACTAAATAAACTCAGAACACTTATGCAATATAGAGATGCAATCAGATAAGAGCTTTTGTCATGTGAAAGCAAATATTTAAAAAACTGCACATCACGTACTGCCCTTAGGCGTGCCACCTAAGATGGAGACACATGTTGCTGTGATGGGTACAACTGGCTACTTATAATCATTTTTACAGACAAAGAAGACAAAAGACTTTGGTTATTTGTTTTCACAGAACATTAGCCCTGCCAGTGTCATCTCCGCATCGCATGTTTGTGGTCTTTTATATGAAAGCTTTGTTCATCATCACAGCATGTGGCCAAACTTGTTTTGATGGCCCATGAACAGGCCACTGTACACCACACACACACACACACACACACACACACACACACACACACACACACACACACACACACACACACACACACACACACACACACACACACACACAAAACGCCAGTTGCCCCAAATACCCCCCAGAGATGAACAGATTAGATGCGCAGACGTCTCTTTACTAACTCTAATTCCTCCCTCAAGCTGGACGTTTAATTGTGTTCTTGACTTGTGGATTTCACAGTTCGGTCTGTCTATTTTAAAAAGCAACTAGTTTTTCCAACTAATCAGCTATGCTAGTTAATGCTTGCAACAGACCAGACAACCATGGCATTGAATTTTTGTTTGTTTGTATATAATTTAGTGCCATGCAAGCTGCCACAGCTTTATTCATGCCCAGAAACAAGTGAAAAAAAAGTACGTACGTGAATAAATGACTAAACTATGCTGTATATAGACAACAAATAAAAACGATCTATAAAAGGTTATCAAAATATCTAAAACTAAATCTGGTCTTTTTCTAAATCTAAATATTTTCATAAGAATCAATCAAAAAGTAAAGAGTCATACAATGGATTTTTTTTATTTATTGGAGAGCTCAATATTAATAATAATATAAATATGTTTTGTTTAACTTTCAAGAACACTCTACATAATATTGACAAATAACAAAAAAAAAAAAAAATACAGATATACAATCAGGGTATAACAACAGGATCAGGCAGTTAGACAGTGATCATAACATACAAGACAATAACCAAATTAATTATGGATCAGAATATGAAAAATATCTTAATACGTAATGTAAATACGTTTAAATGAGTTTTATGTTCAGTTTTGAGTGAGGAAACTTGGAAACCTGAGATGCTGAACGCCAAACCTTCAACAAACATATAGCCTGAACTTGGGTAACACAAGCAAATTCTCAGAAATCGGTCTCAGAAATGTATGGGTGTATAAATTATGTAAGATATGAAGGTGCTAAGCCATGGCAAGCCTTAAAAACTAGGACAAGTATTTTAAACTGAATGCGACAGACAAAAGGGAGCCGGTGCAGTTGCTGAAGGATGGGCGTGATGCGAGCTTTTAATTAATTGCAAGAAATTAAGGGCTTTAGTGGATAGGCCACAAAACAGAGTTGCAATAGTCCATACGTGAGGTTACAAAAGCATGGACAACAGTTTCAGCATCTTACGAAGACTTAACGAAGGTCATACAGCATAATGTTACGAAGATGGAAAAAACAGGATTATATGGGGCTAATATGGGGTTCAAAGCTTAATGTAGGATCAAATAGTACCACAAGACTGCATATAGTGGGTGAAAAACAGAATTGGGCTGAGCAGTAAGAAAGATTTGTGTAAGTTTTTATAATATATATTTTATATCTGTATTTTGGTTTTTATGCGAGTAATGTTTGTCTATATTGTCTTTTATTTTCCTTGCCCAGGGTAGGGACCACAGATGTAAATTAGCTGCATAGCTAACTCTAGTACAGAGCCTGAACTGTGCATGGTCCCTCACAAATAAAATAAAATAAATAAATAAAGTATGGAAATTAACACCATGATGCCGGATGAAAATAGAAATACAAGTGGACCAAGAACGGATCCTTGTGGTACACCACGGAAAACAGTGATGGAGCGAGATGTGTGTTTATTAACGCTGATAAATTCTTGCCTGACTGAGAGATATGAACTTAGCCACTGAAAACCATTACCAGTGATACCGATATCAGTTAGACAAGACAGGAGTACAGAATGCCAAACAGTATCAAAAGCTGCACTCAGTTTCAAGAGGACCAGAAGGAGGAGGTCATTCACTACTCTTCAAAGAGCAATGCGTTACTTGCAGTTTCTTTGTGAAATGTACTAGCAATTTCTGAGTGAATTTTTTTTGACACCATTTTTTTTCAGTGTAGAAGAGATAAAAGCATCACAGTGGAAATGCGAAGATGTGCATAAATTCTAAAAAACGTGCATTAATAAAAAAGGATGAGCACAAAATCATCATGTGACTGCTTCAACAGTGGATGTGATTGGATAAACTGCATCGCAGAGCATCTCAAATGTTGGTTTGGTCATTCTGAAAGACCTGAGACAAAGTCTGACATCAAAATGTTTGGGTATAATTTCCTCCCAAAAGCATCTCACATGATGATTGCGTTCCCAAAGATAACATGACCATCTCTATTGCATTACGTACAAAAAAAAATAGCTAAAGTGGCCTCCTCAATTAAAACAACTCACGACAATTTCCCAAAAGGAGATTTTAACACATGGGGTTGAAACTGTTTATGTGATATTCCAAAATAAGTTATATTTAATAAGTTATATTAATATAAGTTTAATTTGCAACATTGGAGCAACTCGTAGCAAGAATTTTGAGATAAGAGATTAAACGTTATGAAATATCACGATATTCATAAATACACGATTATAGTGTCCAAAATTATCATAGTTATCAATATTATCACGTTATTTTTAAAAAGTGCTGAATTTTCTAAAAGTACTGATACACAGACTGAATTCATTTCAAGTTTTATGTCAAAAACCAACAAACAAATAAAATTAGCCTTATGTAGCCTACTCTTTATTGCAAATAATAATAACAACGATGGCTGGATTTAAAATGAACTAGTTGGTTGACACACAATGACACGTTATCTACTGACATGTTTAAATAATGTAGACAAAAAAGTTTTATAAAATGATAACTTTATATTATTTTTATGAAAAGGACGATAACTTATAGGTATTTTATCTGCTCCAAAATCTGTATTGTTCAGATTTATAGAATCCACATTAGCTTATACATCTACTGGTTAAAAATGACAACGATTTCCACATTGATCTCAACAAAAATTACAGACATGCTGAATGAAAACTTAAATCTTCTTTCTGACAGTAGGTGGCGCTTATGAAACCGCAAAAAGCGAGCCATTTTCTTGCTAACCTGTAAACAAAGCAGCGCTGCGCTCATAAACACTACTTTATTAGGCATTACTGAGGGAAGATGAAATGCAAAGGCCATCAAAACTTTCTAAAGTTCATCCATTTTTTCATATAATTTCTCTCAGCACTTTGCTTAATTCTGAACAGTATTTACCACAATTTTTTCAAATCACGATAACTAAATTTGAATGATAATTAAGATAGGAAATACAAACCATCAGGAATTTTTATTGTGGTTTATTGAAAACTGGTAACCATTTCATCCTCATTTGTGATACCACCTCATTCTGACCTACTAATTCATGCACCTAACTACTAATTAGTGCAAATCTGAATATAACTATGACAACAAAGCGGCTTATAAGCGTCTCAGGTCACTCATAATTATGCAGCATAAACAGTGAAAAATGTCCCTCTGGTTAATAAGGGAACAGTTTGTTTTCTTGCATCAACGAAAATAGAACAAGATGTAATTATTCATGAAGGTTTAAATGTTAGTAATGCATGATTAACTAGTCCTTCAAACTGCACACTAGAAACACTTTAAACAGATAAGCCTTTCCGAATCAATTAAGTTTTTGCTAAAGGATTTGATAAGTCCAGCAAATAAGGAGCGAGGTGGCAAGAACATCACAGAAGGTCACGGGTTCAAATCCCCAGGCGCTCGTCTAACTAATCCCCCACGGTCCGCAGCGTCCCGAGAGCCAGACAGCTCCGCTCCGCCTGCAACAGACGAGCCAAGCGCCAGATTGAATTATTGAGCGAGATGTAACAATCAGCGCAGAGCTGTTCAGTCCTTACAGCGTCGGCCATGTTTATGGGCTCGGGCAGATGGCACAACCTCTGTGTAGTGTTGAAGAGAGATAAATGAAAGCGATCAAGAGGTGTGTGTGTGTGTGTGTGTGTGTGTGTGTGTTTACCAAAGAATAAAGGATGGGAACATTACGTCCAGAAACATGCACATGAGTGCAGCAGACGGTGCTGCTTCACAACACATTATAAGCTCATTTATATTACACATGGTTACTGTGGCGATTATAAACCCAGTGCTCGAGGGGGTGGTAGAGTTTACTTCAAATGTTAATCCGGTTGCAGGTTATAACTTATAGCGCTATAAGTGTTGTTTGGGTTAATAAAGTACACTACCGTTCAAAGGTTTGAGGGTCAATACGATTTAAAAAAAATAATAAAAATTTATACTTTTCTTCAGAAAGGACGCATTAAATTGATCAAAAGTGACAGTAAAGACATTTATAATAATGCTAAATATTTCTTTTTTAATTAAATGCTTTTCTTTGAACTTTCAAAGAATCCTGAAAAAAACGAATCACGGTTTGCACAAAAATATGAAGCAGCAAAACTGTTTTCAACTGTGATAATAATCATAAATGTTTCTTGAGCATCAAATCATCATGTTATAGTGATTTCTGAAGGATCATGTGACACTAAAGACTGGAGTAATGATGCTGAAAATACAGCTTTGATCACAGGAATAAATTACACTTTACTATATATATTCACATAGAAAACAGCTGATTTACATTAAAATCATATTTCACAATATTACTGGGTTTGTTTTGTATTTTTAACCAAATAAATGCAGCAGAAGAGACTTCATTTAAAAACATTAATAATATTACCAACCCCAAACTTTTGAGTACATTTTGGGACTAAAAGAAGTTTTGATACTTACGAAAACGGCAGTTTGTGAGTTGACGAAGAGCTGATAATTACATAAAATGTACTGTAAAATTAAAATAAACGGTGATATAGTGCGGTTATCAAGTGAAAGGCTGTGATTGAATTAGATATCTATATAGTGTGAAGTGTTTGAGAGAGAAGCACGGCACCGTCTTCACGTGAGCATCTTATGATCTGCTGTTTCCAGCGTCTCAGAGTTGCTCGATTCACAGTAAATGCAAACAAAACTTGATCTTTTGGGAACGCAACGTCTGCTAGGTTAAAAAAATTACACATTGGCATAATTTCCAACATTTTTGTGGACAGAAGTTCACAGCAGAATGAGGGTTGGACCATTCGAAAGTGGAGAACTTAAAACAGGAATATTAGTATATTCACTTATAGTGTAAAATATATATATAATATATATATTATAATTAGTTTAAAATTAGAAAAATAATTATTATATTAATAATTATCATTTATCGGTGCTAAGGCCAGTTTTTCCCCCTTTGATATCCAGCTAAAAATTCTAAATAAAACACATGGTTAAATTATTTTATTAATAAATTATTATAAAATTATTCAAATCGATATTGTATCTATTTACATGCATGTCATGTGACCGTTAAGCGACATCAGAGAAACAGCAAACATGTGAATGTGTCGTAAAATGAAATCTCAGTGCGTAAATATTTTATGCCAAGACAAAAAATGTCCGAAAACACCAGCTAATACTCGCGTTTAGGAAATTAACTCAAGTTTGCGTAGCGTGAAGCATTTGCAGAGTGCTATAGATGCATGCAGAGATGAATAGAAAAAGGCGGCATGATTCAGGAAGAAGAAGAGAAAGCCGACGTGCGCATCACTGATGAGAGAGAGGCATCAGCGGGTTTAACGCGAGCTGTCTGGGATCCACTTACACTCCTGCTGTCGGGGCACCTCGAGACGGGACGGGGGCGGGGGGGGGGGACCGCAAGGCTTTGTGTCTTTGTGTCTGTGTCTGTGTCTGTGTCTGTGTCTGTGTCTGTGTCTGTGTCTGTGTGTGTGTGTGTGTGTGTGTGTGTGCATGTTTATGTGGTTATTGGATCTGTTGCTGGCAAGGAGCATCTGTAATAGACCGACAGTCAAGCCCCTTTCTGAAGAGCTTTTAATTAATCCTTCAGCGAGCCGGCCATCCACCGCAAGTCTGGGAATAAAAGAAAAATTAAACAACAAAAAAAAATGTTTGATGGTATACATACGCAATGACATGATACTGCACACTATTCTTTTGCACAATACTGCACCATATAAATACCCCCCGGAGGACCTACAATATTAGCCCCCAAAAAACTGCATTATACTGATAGTTTGAGTGTAATCCCTTAATTTGAAGTCCTCAACTTGACCTTTCGGTGTTAAAGACTAAAAATAGACCTGAAAGTGTCAAAATCTTTGGCTCATTATGTAATCGGACCACCAAAAGTAAGCACATTTTTACATATTATTAATAATGATAATGTTTTGACACACACACACACACACATATTATATATATATATATATATATATAATATTATATGTGTGTGTGTGTGTGTGTGTGTGTGTGTGTGTGTGTGTGTGTGTGTGTTGTGTGTGTGTGTGGTGTTTGTGTGTTGTGTGTTGTGTGTGTGTGTGTGTGTGTGTGTGTGTGTGTGTGTGTGTGTGTGTGTGTGTGTGTGTGTGTGTGTGTGTGTGTGTGTGTGTGTGTGTGTGTGTGTGTGTGTGTGACCCTGGATGACAAAAATGACAGTCATATGGGTCATTTTTTTGCAATTGAGATTTATACATCACATGAAAGCTGAATAAGCTTTCCATTGATATAACGCGCTATAGAAATAAAGCTGACTTGACTATTAAAAATCTATTTTCTGATTAGATAATAAATCTGACTTTCTAAACATCAACATAATAAACCCAGTGCATGACAGCTGGAAAAAAACAGTGTCTGAAAACCACAAGCTAACAGCTAGTCATCCAATGTTGAAATGGAAACCACAAGCTAACAGCTTGAAAACCACAAGCTAACAGCTAGCCATCCAATGTTTTCATTGGAGCACATTTGAAGTCTCTGAGAAAACAAACCGTGACTGTACAGATTTCCTTCCATTCACAAAGAGATGACAGGATGAAAAACGCTGCTTTGAAATGCAATATCACAGAGACTACCGCAGTGGCTAATTTCACTCTGTTGTTACACTGAGGTCAAAGTGGAACAGTTTGATACGACAACAGAAGTTTTTCAACGACATAAGAGGGAAATATTAAACCTTCAAAAGGGCCTGTGAGGAACCATTGAGCTTTCCTTAATCTGCATATCAAAACAAGCTGGTCTAAGTTTCACCAAAGACCAGAAAGTGTTGAAAAGGTTCATGGGAAAGTCCTCCATTTATTCTGTCATTAATGGCGTTTAAGGCATGTGTGACGTGCACAACTGAGTGAGCGTTAGCTTTGCTAATGTCAAGCTCAATTAATCATTAGAATATCAATTGTGAGTGTAATTTACCCATGAAAAGCACTATTTGTTTTGCTGCTGATGTCAAACATTACAAATCACTTGATAATAAAGGACTGTTTGACACTGCATTAACATTGCAAACAGTGACTAATAATAATAAAAAATATTTTTTAAGATTTAAAAAAAACAGTCCCCTGAAGTCAATCATTTTATTCCTTAAACCTCATCTTTGATCACCAAAATGACATATTTAAATGTTTTTTTCCTTCTTAAAATATCTTGAAACTCGACACCCTTGCTTAATTTAGTATACGTGGTTCTATGAATATGCAAATGAGCCCCGCCTCCACTCACTCACTCACTCACTCATCCACTGGTTGACGATCACATGTTGATCTGATTGGTTAAGGTAGTTTGTGACGTCAGAAACACCAGCGATTTCAAACCGTGTTTTTGAGACTGTCTTTGGTTCACTGCAGTTTTAAAGTGTAAATTGCAGGTTAACCACCACAAACGATTAATGTGTACATTAAAGTGCACAATATGGATATATTTAAAAATTTCTGTCTTAAAATGCATTAAAATAGCATTTATTGGGGTTTCTTCAAAGGTAGCGTGTTTTTTACCGTAACTGGGTGATGATGTCATAACAGGGAGCTGCGGGCAGTAATGCACTCACTCTGTGTGTGCTGTTTGAGGGAGAATAAAACGATTTGCGGGACTCCCGCAAACTAGAAATATCTGAATAAAACGTAAAAACTAATACATTTTTATTCATCTGTTGCAGAAAATCAATAAGAACATCTAAAACAAAATAGAAACGGTTTACAGGCAGAGTTTCTATTTCTAACATGTCAGCAGCGAGGAGCGATGTAGCCAATCACAGACATATGTGTTGATTTCTTGAACGCAATAATAGCCAATCAGAAGCATTTACGATAGATTCCCCTCACCGCTCAAAACAGACTTTTTGTTCAGTGCTGAATTCTGTATGCTGGCAAATCCTCTAATTATAACACACATAGTGTAACGTTATATATTATGGAAGCTTCATTGATAATAACAGAGATGTGCAAGATCTCTGTGAACTGATGTCAGCTTTAGGAATTATTATGGGATCGCACTTTGCTCGCAGTCATGCCAAACCATGCACGCAGTAGCCCGCTTGCTTTTATGTTATAACAGTGGTTTGTGTGTTAATGCTTTAATAACAAACAATTGATCAGGAGCTGTATGCTGATGTGTATGGTGGGCTAACACGTAGGCTAACTTGAAAGTATTTGGAGGTACAGAAAAAAAGTATTTTTGCGGGCGGGAGCGGGACAAAACATGAATGTTGCGGTCGGGAGAAAGTAATATAGAAAGTAGTTGAGCACGTCAGTTATAACGACACACGTATTCAAAAATAGCCGGGTTTAAACCGGGCTTGGGCTCATAATTACAGTTTATGTGTCGGGCCGGACTCGGACACAGCGGGCTCGGGTAACGTTAGGGTCTTGCTTGATGTTTTGGGCCGATCTAAGCTCTACCTCGGGTAAGTTATGCGAACACTTACAGGCACGAATCAGCCGTTTGTCCTTGGGGAACTTGTGGAGCCTCTCCCCCGTTTTTGATGTATTCGTACTTCCCGCACAAGCACAATAGTTAACCATTTTCGCTAGCTAGGACTCCAATATAACGTAACTCTAGGCTTGTTGCATAGACGTAAAAGCTTGGAGTCCCTGTTATGACATCACGCCCAGCCTAGTGGAAGGAGGGGGCGTGGTTAAAAGCACTGTAAAACGAACCAACTTTTCATTATATTCAGCATTTGGTATAAAAAATATTTAAAAAAAACAATGGTGGGCGGTTCTTATCTTTATATTTAGTAAGCACATTGCATTATCTTCGTGAAAATTTTTACCTGCAATTTACACTTTAAGGAGAAAATACTCAGCAATGCTGTCGACTTATGAATTTGCATATTAAAAAAAACACAAAACAACATTAAAAGCTTGATTTTCACCACAGAGGGACTTTAATGTATTTGTAAGTGCCTCTTCTGCTCATTAAGGCTGCAATTATTTGCTCAAAAATACAGTAAAACCAGTGAAATATATGACATTTAAAATAACTTTTCAATGTGAATATAATATAAACTGTAATTTATTCAAAGCTGTATTTTCAGCATCATTACTCCAGTCTTCAGTGTCACATGATCCTTCAAAAATCAGACTAATATGATGATTTGATGCTCAAGCAACACTTATTATCAGTGTTGAAAGAAGTTGTGCTGCTTCATATTTTTGTGGAAACGGTGATAATAAAATGTTTCAGGATTCTTTGATGAAAGTTGAAAAGAGCAGTACTTATTTGAAATAGACATCTTTAGTAACATTATAGATAAATGTCTTTAATGTCCCTTTCGCATCCTTGCTAAATAATATCTTGCTGACCCCAAACTTTTGAACAGTTGTGTAATATATAGTAAAACCTCTCATATCTTATCAAACATCATCGTTATTGTCCGGTTTTGAATTCGTTAGTTTTTCCACTCTTCAGTTTTAACACCAATAAATCTTTATTAGCACTGAGAGAACACAAGACCGCAGGATAAGACTCATATTAATAAACATGCAGCTCCTTGATAAAGCAAAATGGACATTAATTGCCAAGTGGAAGAAAAAGAGGATGAGAAACAGATGAAAAGAGAAATGCAGCAAGAGGAGGGACGCGAACGCGAGGGTCACGGAGAAGGCCGAGACAGGGAAACGAGAGAAGAAGATGGAGGTTTAATGAGTGCAGTGAATTAGTCACACAAACAGCCAGGCACACACATGCAAGCAAAAACACACACTTTTCTCAGGAGCAGCACAAACCCCACCAGTAAATATTTAATCACACAGGCGATCTAATCAGATTCCCACTTTAAATGCCAGCACAGTCGAAACAGAAGATCAGACAAGCAACCAGACGCCACGTAGAGCGTCTCCACATCTCACTTTCCCTTCTCAAGTGCCCTGAACACATGCAACCGGAGCAAAGACATCACTCTGATCGTACCATCATCACAAGCCTCATGACTGGCCTGATGTTTATAAAGTTATAAAGATCACAATCTACCCCGTAAATTCTGTTGTAGAGTCGTTGTACTTTGCCCCATCAGACTAGTTTAATATTAATTGAAGGGTGTATTAATAACGTAAGCGAATAATGCATCATGAACACACGTTCTCTTATTGACTTTCAGGGAGAGTGGCGATCAAACGCAAGATACAGTATTACTGCAGTCATGGGATATTCAAGCACACAGATTGTAATTATACTCGGTCTGACCAAGTCTAGTAAAAGCAACTAAGCAAATTTAAATTAATAAACTAGAAACATCAACAAAAATGCTAACGTTACTGTTAATGTACTAGTTCTATAACGGGTCGGTTTTATTATTATTGATCAAAGTTTGAGGGCATTGAACTTCATGGTTGCCATTTGTTCAATTTACATTCAATTTTTTATTGAAAAAAAGTAGGGATGCACGATATATCGGGAAACATATCGGTATCGGCTGATGAATGTTCAATTTAATGATATCGTTATCGGCCCGAAAACCAATAAATAATGGATTATTTCTTTCAGCTGAGACACTTTAGATGCGTACTGTTCACAATTATGATGTCATTTAGGCTACATAAAACTGTAAAAAAAAAAGTTGGATTAACTTAAAAAAGTAAGTTACCTGGTTGCCTTAAAATTTTTAGTTAATTGAAATTAAAACGTTGAGTTAATACAACAAAGGAGATTGGTTTAATAAATAGAAACTCAAAATATTATGTTATCTGAACTACATTAATTATCTAAGTTGATTTGACAAAATATAAAAAGTTGTGATAACAAATCATGAAAATAATTTTTTACAGTGTACAATTATTATAATTAAGTTGAGAACATTATTATAATTGTTTGCTTTAGACATGGTGAGACTTTTGTTTTTGTAAGCAGGCTCTCAAATTAAATAAATGAAAAATAAAATTTGGATTTATCGGCTTAGAAATATAAAAAAAATTATCGGTATTGGCCAACATTTCGGTTTATCTTTATGAAATGGCAAGTTTCAAATTTTCATATTCACTTTTTTGACAGCAAGTCACCATGAAACGAAATTTGCAATTGTATTTTCTGTGATTTCTTCTCATTTTGCAACGCAGAGCTATTTTCTGTGAATGTGCGAGACATACGATTTATTAACTGCTAAAGGAAAGCAAATAGAAGAATAACAAAGTGCAGCAAATGCTAAAACATTTTTTGTTTATGATCATGATAAATTAAAATAATATGATAAATATCAGTTTGCATAACAGACAGATAAATTAACTGGAATCGATGGACACCGGAAGGCTTGCAAAGAAATGTTCGCACTTGCTCTTATGCTAAAATAAGCTGGATTATATGAGGCATTTATGAGCAAGAAAATAAAATGTAGGGCCTGGTTGTGGGCGCGGGAAATAAATATAAGCAGCACTAAACAAAGCTTCATGTGCTCGTAGTGTCCTAATAAGTAAAATATTAAGTCCGCTCTTTAAAACAAAGAAGAAATTTAGGAAAATAGTAAGAAGCGCAAAGTAAACAGATATTCGACACTGTGCTCATGTGAAAAAATAAATTGTGATTTGAAGCTTGTGAAGTTGTGACACATAAACGCAAACATCAACTCAATCACTTTATTTAGCGTTCATGCACAAACACTAAGTTTGGATTCATGTTTGGAAAAACAAAGTGTCCATGTAAATGTAGCTTGTGTCACTTCATTCTGATGATATTATCAATGTTGAAAACAGTTGTGCTGCTTAAGATTTTTGTGAAAACGGATATATTTTGGGGATTCTTTGATGAATAGAAAGTTCAAAAGAACAGCATTTATTTGAAATCGAATTACTGAGCCGATTCAATGTGTCCTGAATAAATAAACTCCATTTAACACATCATTTTTATCACAACAAAATTGTTATTCAAACAAAGGCCATAAATCTTGGGTTATTTTAAAAAGGAGACAGCGATGACCTTGTGACATGACTGCATGCATGTTTACTGTCAATGAGCTTGTGTGTGTGTGTGTGTGTGTGTGTGTGTGTGTGTGTGTGTGTGTGTGTGTGTGTGTGTGTGTGTGTGTGTGTGGTGTGTGTGTGTGATCCTTCTGTGTGGATAATGTAGACATGTCAGCTGTCATCACTCTCCCTTAATGTGTGTTGAGCACTAGATTCAAATACATTAAAGATCAATTCTTTCTAGATTACATTCGTATGAGCTCTGAAATTAAATCAATCTTAATTGCAATTTTATAGTAAAACAATACATTTTTAAACTGAAATTATTATTTTTTTCCCTCTTTATTATGTTTGCAATTAAGAATTTCAAATTCAAGCTCTTGCAAACCGTTTGCTCTTAATTTCAGGGTACAGATTATATAATTTTAATCAATGCACCATTATATTTCCTACATTTGCTTCACCAGATGACGTTAAGCCTCATTATCTGACGTGCTAAAACCGATTAATCATTTTCTAAAGGGAGAAACTATTAGGAACAGCAGGACAAACAGAAAAAGATCATAAAGCAGACTAGATCCTCTCATACCACACAAGCTTGATGTGCGAAAGCTAGGTTTGATTATTAAGGCATTTTGCATTGCAAATCACTCGAGACAGGTCAGTTCCACAATAGACCGGTTTGTTAATATGTTAAATGGGAAAAACTAAGCAGTTGCCAGTAAAAAGCATCCAGCATCTATAATTGGAGGACAGAAATTCCCATTTTTCGTTTGAATGTATTTATCCCAGATGAGCTGTCTATTAAACCATAACACCTACTTTAAATTATTTAAAAAACTTTCTGAACAAAGGAGACACACGCTTTCACAACACACAGCATGCGCCTTTTTGATCCTGAACATTATTTCACGTTAAAACTGGAACAAACATCATTCAAATTAACTATATGATGCCAGATGATCCCGGCTGCTGTTTCACTGCCCAAATACTGTAGATCCTCAGGTGAATCTGTCACTTAACACCTGATTTATAGCATGCAGTCCTGAAATCAATATCAATAAATCAGCTGATCATTAGAAGGAATCAGAAAGGTGAATGGGAAAACGCCGATGCATTTGATTTCTGCTGCAAACGCATTTATCATGAGATCAGAACCATAAACCCTCACAAACCAGTGTGTGATACGAGACAGGTGTGCAGTCAATCCAGGCCACTGACTGCGGTCAAGCAACACGGGAGCAAGGTTGTACAGCACTCTTATTTTCACCCACCTTTGTCATCTCACGCTCCCGCGACTGGTGATGATGGATAAATGCAGGTTTGGATCCGCACGGGCAAACAATGGCTCCGAACCGGCTTTAGATTCGCTCGTCCGCTGTTATTTATAGATCAGAAATACACGGACGCGATCCGCGAGAGACTCGGTGAGGTGTTCGGTAGGTCATCGGAGTTTATAGCGGCGCGTCGCGTCGGTTGCCGCTGTCTGTCATCACGCGACTGCACCGTGCGCCGCCTCTCTCGCGCCAGCGATTCACGACGCACGCGCGTGGAAGGTGCACGAATTTAGGGGCGGAGAGGCTCCACAATTAACTTTCTGGCTGATGAACTGAGAAAATAAATGGAATTTGTGCCGAACACGAAGATATATTTAGCATTATTTCGATTAAAAACCCTTTTATGCCTCAATGACTAATTCATTATTTTGACGGTCTCCCTTGCATGTTTCTGGTCATTTGTAGGCTACTTCTGAGGGACATTTATGGCTGTGTTCCAGTCCACTTTTAGACACGCACTTGAGAACTACCCTAAGCACAGACAGAGGGAAGTTAGCGAGTGAAGGGGCATGACCATTTTTTTTGACTGGAACGCGACCCATCAGTCCATGCGGCGACACATTCCCGGAGTTAAAGGAATATAGTCCACTCAAAAATTGTGTAGACTGTCTTCTCCACTTATTTTCTTGTTTGTGAACACGAACGAAAATGTTTCTATTTTACTGAACAATATCAAATTTACAAACTCCAATAGGGAACAATATGCATATGGAAATATACACAAACAACATGTCATTAAATCTACATTCGTATATCTGTGCTGTGCATATGCTAAAATTGGTTCATGTGTGTATAAAATAAACAACAGCATATTTAGTCCAATAAACAAAAGCATAATCTTCAAACACTTACAAGCGGGTTACAAGGAGTAAATAGATAAAATTGAAGCATGTACAAAATTTATTAGATTCATACAGTAGATTCATACAGTAGTTCACCAAGGGATGGATTATCTTTGGGAAAGTATTTTATGGATGCTATATCCTTTTTACATTCATTTTAAGCTAAAGCTAAAGAAGGTTTTCTATTATTCCATTTACTTTTATGTAGGCTATATGATATTTATATGATCATATGTAGGCCTATATGATCTCATAACATTTAACATCAATGCCATCTTTTTTGAGACCATTAACATAAATCAAAACCTAAATAAATGTTACGAACGGAAATGTTTGACTGTTTGCAATATTCCAAGTCATCTGAGTCTCACAGAGTAGCCTAGCGTGAGATATGAGTTGAAAATGAAATTATCTATTATAGGCCTACTCAACCTCTTGTCATTTCAAATGACAAAATAATTTATATCTCATACAGGGAAATAGATTATTTGATTAAATGTAATGTAAATATTTGAAACAAATGTTGTATGATGTTACTGTCAAACATTTAGGCTGCGTTCGAGATGGTCCTCACTGCAGAACATGAAATCCACGGGGAGGAGTCGGATCTAGATCCGACTCCTCCCACCTTACATACCTAAACCTACCCAGCTCCACCCCTTATCCCTAAACCCACCCCTAAACCTACCCAGCTCCACCCCTTATCCCTAAACCACCCCTAAACCTACCCAACCCCACCCTTAATCTGGATCCGACTCCGCCCCCGGATCTCGTGTACTGCAATGAGGTGCTACTGGAGCGTTCAGCCCCTACAAAAGTTGCAGAACGTTTTTTAAACAGAAACGGTGACGCGTTGAACGCAATGTTCTGATGACGCAAGAGTTGCAACTACGGCAGCTGAGAAGGCCATTCTTTGTGAAGAATTTTCGGAGCCTGATGAAGTCGGTATAAATATGTGTTTAATACTACAAAATATGCCCGATGTTACAGTTACTGAACTTGCCGCCCAGAACACAAGAGAACATCCAAATCGAGTGAAGGGATTTGTCGAAACTGAAATGGAAGCACATCTTACCTAACTCAAACTAAAACACATCTATTTACCTCACATACTGACTTTATTTGTAGTTCATACTGTTTTAATACCCTGTATTTTATTTCTCATTTTTAGGAAAAGCACTTAAAGGATTAGTTCACTTTTAAAAAAACTTTTGCTGACAATTTACTCACCCCCATGTCATCCAAGATGTCCACGTCTTTCTTTCTTCAGTCGAAAAGAAATTGAGGTTTTTGATGAAAACATTCTAGGATTTTTCTCCATATAATGTTCTTTACTGGTATCCAAACGGTTCAAGGTCCAAATGAGTTTCAGTGCAGCTTCAAATGGCTTTTAACAACAACAGACGATGAATAAGGGTCTTATCTTGCAAAACCATCTGTCATTTCTAAAATAAATAAATAAAAAAGTAAGTTTTATGCCTTGCTCTATTCTGTGATGCGCGGTCGTGACTCTCCTGTTCGAACTCGTTCATCAAAATGGACGAATCTTTTTTTCCGAGTCATTTCGTTCATTCAACAAACAAAATGAACGAAATGACTCGAAAAAAGACTCGTTCATTTTGATGAACGAGTTCGAACAGGAGAGTCACGACCGCATAGCATAGCGCGTAGCTTTAATGTCGGGAGCTGTATGCAGCTGACATTAGAGGGTCGATGTAACTTAGCTACACAGCTTTGTGGCCTGTCTCGTGACATCCCACAAGATTTGTGTCATCACAAAAAACATTTAATCACTGGATAGGTTTTTTCGTTTATTTAAAGTGTGGTTTATGTCAGCTGAATGTGCGGAACGCTTTTCAGAGAAGATAAGTATTTTAACACAATTCACCAGCGTTAATTCAGGAAAAAAATATATCGAACGCTCCACATGAAACTATGGTCTTCCGTCCTTTTACCATTACATCGTGTCGATTTATTTTGATTACTATGTGCCAGGAGAGGAGCAAGACAGCGCTAGGAGACGGTGATAGCCTTTATACATTCGCCTGGCTCCGCAGAGAGAGAGAGACCGGGGCGCTCTCTCTACGCATAAATTCTCTTCGTCCCTAGTCACTACGCACACTGAGTTCGTCTACAACCAATGAGGTTCATTCTCGTGTTACGCATCACGTTTGAGCTTCCTCAAGAACCAATGAGGTTCATTCTCGTGTTACGCATCACGTTTGAGCTTCAGCAAGAACCAATGAGGTTCATTCTCGTGTTACGCATCACGTTTGAGCTTCCTCAAGAACCAATGAGGTTCATTCTCGTGTTACGCATCACGTTTGAGCTTCAGCAAGAACCAATGAGGTTCATTCTCGTGTTACGCATCACGTTTGAGCTTCAGCAAGAACCAATGAGGTTCATTCTCGTGTTACGCATCACGTTTGAGCTTCCTCAAGAACCAATGAGGTTCATTCTTGTTACGCATCAGTTTAGCTTCCTTAAGAACCAATGAAGGTTTTCTCTTGTTAGCATCACTTTGGCTTCATCAAAACCATGAGGTTCATTCTCGTGTTACGCATTCATTTAGCTTCCGTCAAGAAACCAATGAGGTTTTCTCTGTTGTTCATCACGTTTGAGCTTCTTTACAAGAACCAATGAGGTTCAGTTCCATGTGTTCGCATCACGTTTGAGCTTCTCAAGAACCAAAGGATGATCAGTTTCTGTGAACGCATCACATTTGAGCTTCCTAAAAACAATGAGGTTCTTTCTGTGTTACGCGTCACGTTTTTTGAGCTCTTCACTCAGAACATGAGGTCATTCTCGTGTTAGCACAGCATTTGAGCTTCTCAAGAACCAATAGGTTCATTCTGGTTACGCATCACTTTGAGCTCGCAAGAACCAATGAGGTTCATTTCTGTGACGCAGTCACTTTGAGCTTCCTAGCAAGAACCAATGAGGTTCATTCTCGTGGTTAGCAGCTACTTTGAGCTTCCTCAAGAACCATATGAGGTTCTTCTCGTGTTAGCATCACAGTTTGAGCTTCTCAAGAACAAAGGTTCATTCTCTGACGGCATCATTTGAGCTTCTCAGTAAATGATGGTTTATTTCAGTGTTAGCAACGCTTTGAGCTTCAGCAGAACCATAAGGTTCTTCTACGTTTACGCATCACGTTTGAGCTTCAGCAAGAACAATAGGTTCATTCCACTTATGACGCATTCACGTTTTAGCCTTCCAAGACATAGGTTATTCTCTGTGCGCATCACGTTGAGCTTCTGCAAGAAGCCAAGAGGTTAATTCGTGTTCGCATCACTTTGAGCTTCCTCAAGAACCAATGAGGCTTCATTCTCATGTTACGCATCAACAGTTTGGCTTCCTACAAGAACCAATGAGGTTCATTCTCGTGTTACGCATCACGTTTGAGCTTCCTCAAGAACCAATGAGGTTCATTCTGTGTTACGCATCACGTTTGAGCTTCACTAAGAACCAATGAGGTTCATTCTGTGTTACGCATCACTTTGAGCTTCCTCAAGAACCAATGAGGTTCATTCTCGTGTTACGCATCACGTTTGAGCTTCCTCAAGAACCAATGAGGTTCATTCTCGTGTTACGCATCACGTTTGAGCTTCCAAGAACCAATGAGGTTCATTCTCATGTTGCGCCATCACGTTTGAGCTTCCTCAAGAACCAATGAGGTTCATTCTCGTGTTACGCATCACTTTGAGCTTCCTCAAGAACCAATGAGGTTCATTCTCGTGTTACGCATCACATTTGAGCTTCCTCAAGAACCAATGAGGTTCATTCTCGTGTTACGCATCACGTTTGAGCTTCCCAAGAACCAATGAGGTTCATTCTGTGTTACGCATCACATTTGAGCTTCCTCAAGAACCAATGAGGTTCGTTCTCGTGTTACGCAGCACATTTGAGCTTCCTCAAGAACCAATGAGGTTCATTCTCGTGTTACGCATCACGTTTGAGCTTCTCAAGAACCAATAGGTTCATTCTCGATGTTACGCATCACGTTTAGCTTCTGCAAGAACCAATGAGGTTCATTCTCGTGTTGCGCATCACATTTGAGCTTCCTACAAGAACCAATGAGTTCATTCTCATTACCATCACGTTTGAGCTTCGCAAGAACCAATAAGGTTCATTCTCGTGTTGCGCATCACTTTGAGCTTCACAAGAACCAATAGGTTCATTCTCGTGTTGCGCATCACGTTTGAGCTTCTTAAGAACCAATGAGTTCATTCTCATGTTACGCATCACATTTGAGCTTCTCAAGAACCAATGAGGTTCTTCTCGTGTTACGCATCACGTTTGAGCTTCCTCAAGAACCAATAGGTTCATTCTCATGTTACGCATCACATTTGAGCTTCCTCAAGAACCAATGAGGTTCTTCTCAGTTACGCATCACATTTGAGCTTCCTCAAGAACCAATGAGGTTCTTCTCGTGTTACGCATCACATTGAGCTTCCTCAAGAACCAATGAGGTTCTTCTCGTGTTACGCATCACTTTGAGCTTCCTCAAGAACCAATAGGTTCATTCTCGTGTTGCGCATCACTTTGAGCTTCCTCAAGAACCAATAAGGTTCATTCTCGTGTTAGCGCATCACGTTTGAGCTTCTCAAGAACCAATAGGTTCATTCTCATTTTACGCATCACATTTGAGCTTCCTCAAGAACCAATAGGTTCATTCTCGTGTTACGCATCACGTTTGAGCTTCCTCAAGAACCAATGAGGTTCATTCTCGTGTTACGCATCACATTTGAGCTTCCTCAAGAACCAATGAGGTTCATTCTCGTGTTCGCATCACGTTTGAGCTTCCTCAAGAACCAATGAGATTCATTCTCTGTTACGCATCACATTTGAGCTTCCTCAAGAACCAATGAGGTTCATTCTCTTTTACGCATCACATTTGAGCTTCCTCAAGAACCAATGAGGTTCGTTCTCGTGTTACGCATCACATTTGAGCTTCCTCAAGAACCAATAAGGTTCATTCTCGTGTTACACACACGTTTGAGCTTCCTAAGAACCAATAAGGTTCATTCTCTACACATCACATTTGAGCTTCTTAAGAACCAATAGGTTCGTTCTCGTGTTACGCATCACATTTGAGCTTCCTCAAGAACCAATGAGGTTCGTTCTGTGTTACGCAGCACATTTGAGCTTCCTCAAGAACCAATGAGGTTCGTTCTCGTGTTACGCAGCACATTTGAGCTTCCTCAAGAACCAATGAGGTTCGTTCTCGTGTTACGCAGCACATTTGAGCTTCCTCAAGAACCAATGAGATTCATTCTCATGTTACGCATCACATTTGAGCTTCCTCAAGAACCAATGAGATTCATTCTCATACGCATCACATTTGAGCTTCCTCAAGAACCAATGAGGTTCGTTCTCGTGTTACGCATCACGTTTGAGCTTCCTCAAGAACCAATAAGGTTCATTCTCGTGTTACGCAGCACGTTTGAGCTTCCTAAAGAACCAATAAGGTTCATTCTCGTGTTGCGCATCACGTTTGAGCTTCCTCAAGAACCAATGAGGTTCATTCTCGTGTTACGCATCACATTTGAGCTTCCTCAAGAACCAATAAGGTTCATTCTCGTGTTGCGCATCACGTTTGAGCTTCCTCAAGAACCAATGAGATTCATTCTCATGTTACGCATCACATTTGAGCTTCCTCAAGAACCAATGAGATTCATTCTCATACGCATCACATTTGAGCTTCCTCAAGAACCAATGAGGTTCATTCTCGTGTTACGCATCACGTTTGAGCTTCCTCAAGAACCAATGAGGTTCATTCTCATGTTACGCATCACGTTTGAGCTTCCTCAAGAACCAATGAGGTTCGTTCTCGTGTTACGCATCTCATTTGAGCTTCCTCAAGAACCAATGAGGTTCATTCTCGTGTTACGCATCACATTTGAGCTTCCTCAAGAACCAATAAGGTTCATTCTCGTGTTGCGCATCACGTTTGAGCTTCCTCAAGAACCAATGAGATTCATTCTCATGTTACGCATCACGTTTGAGCTTCCTCAAGAACCAATGAGGTTCATTCTCATGTTACGCATCACGTTTGAGCTTCCTCAAGAACCAATGAGGTTCGTTCTCGTGTTACGCATCGCATTTGAGCTTCCTCAAGAACCAATGAGGTTCGTTCTCGTGTTACGCATCACATTTGAGCTTCCTCAAGAACCAATAAGGTTCATTCTCGTGTTGCGCATCACGTTTGAGCTTCCTCAAGAACCAATGAGTTCATTCTCATGTTACGCATCACATTTGAGCTTCCTCAAGAACCAATAGGTTCATTCTCGTGTTGCGCATCACGTTTGAGCTTCCTCAAGAACCAATGAGGTTCGTTCTCGTGTTACGCATCTCATTTGAGCTTCCTCAAGAACCAATGAGGTTCATTCTCGTGTTACGCATCACATTTGAGCTTCCTCAAGAACCAATAAGGTTCATTCTCGTGTTGCGCATCACGTTTGAGCTTCCTCAAGAACCAATGAGGTTCGTTCTCGTGTTACGCATCACGTTTGAGCTTCCTCAAGAACCAATAAGGTTCATTCTCATGTTACGCATCACATTTGAGCTTCCTCAAGAACCAATGAGGTTCTTCTCGTGTTACGCATCACGTTTGAGCTTCCTCAAGAACCAATAAGGTTCATTCTCGTGTTGCGCATCACGTTTGAGCTTCCTCAAGAACCAATGAGATTCATTCTCATGTTACGCATCACATTTGAGCTTCCTCAAGAACCAATAGGTTCATTCTCGTGTTGCGCATCACGTTTGAGCTTCCTCAAGAACCAATAAGGTTCATTCTCATGTTGCGCATCACATTTGAGCTTCCTCAAGAACCAATAAGGTTCATTCTCGTGTTGCGCATCACGTTTGAGCTTCCTCAAGAACCAATGAGGTTCATTCTTCATACGCATCACATTTGAGCTTCCTCAAGAACCAATGAGATTCATTCTCATACGCATCACATTTGAGCTTCCTCAAGAACCAATGAGGTTCATTCTCGTGTTACGCATCACGTTTGAGCTTCCTCAAGAACCAATGAGGTTCATTCTCATACGCATCACATTTGAGCTTCCTCAAGAACCAATGAGATTCATTCTCATGTTACGCATCACATTTGAGCTTCCTCAAGAACCAATGAGGTTCGATCTCGTGTTACGCATCACATTTGAGCTTCCTCAAGAACCAACGAGGTTCGTTCTCGTGTTACGCATCACATTTGAGCTTCCTCAAGAACCAATAAGGTTCATTCTCATGTTACGCATCACGTTTGAGCTTCCTCAAGAACCAATGAGATTCATTCTCATGTTACGCATCACATTTGAGCTTCCTCAAGAACCAATGAGATTCATTCTCATGTTACGCATCACATTTGAGCTTCCTCAAGAACCAATGAGGTTCGTTCTCGTGTTACGCATCACATTTGAGCTTCCTCAAGAACCAATGAGGATCATTCTCGTTTGCGCATCACGTTTAAGTTTCTGCAAGAACCAATGAGGTTCATTCTCGTGTTACGCATCACGTTTCAGCTTCTGCATGAAACAATGAGGTTCATTTGTTTTTGCATGTTTCGGTTACACTTCTGTTTATGTTCGTAGATCAATGTTTATATGTGAATACAAGCCTAAATTAAATCTGTTAATTTCCTAAAATTTCACCTGCTGAAGTCTTTCATTTTGAGTAAGTTAATTAGTGGATTCATTTTGGATACTAGTAATTTTATTTATCTATTTATTATTTAAATGATTACATTTACATTTATGCATTTGGCAGACACTTTTATCTAAAGCAACTTACATTGCATTTCAACGTTGTTATAAACTTGTTTTAACTCATTATTAGTATTATTATGACAAACCACATTGAGCAACGTGTCCTGATTGTTTTCAAATTCCGGATTAATCTGGTTATGAGTGTTGTGTGTGTGTGTGTGTGTGTTTTGTGTGTGTGTGTGTGTGTGTGTGTGTGTGTGTGTGTGTGTGTGTGTGTGTGTGTGTGTGTGTGTGTGGTGTTGTGTGTGTGTAGTGTGTGTGTAGTGTGTGTGGTGTGTGTGGTGTGTGTGTACGTGTACGTGTGTTTTACGTGCCCTGAAGAAAATTTTACAGATACTTTTAAGTTAGTTGGTTAAGATTCTGGTTGTTGTTCATTTGAACATCAAGCGCCTCGTCACCTCTTCTGTTGAATCTATAATCCTAAATAAATATGAATAAAGTGAATCAGTTCCATGATCTATTATTGGATGATGGAAGTGTTTGTACCACTCTTACTCTTGTAATTATGTATACAGCATTGCTGTTGTTTTTCCAAATTTGCAAGTTGCTTTTGATAAAAGCGTCTTCTAAATATAAATCTAATGTTCCCAAGAATGGAGCAAGTTAAACAACATACTTAAATGATTTTAATTTTACAGGTATTTATAGCACATAGTCAACATTCAAAAATGAAATAATTCCTTTAGAAGGCATGTTTGTATAATATGTGTTTACAGAGCAATAAGGAATGATAAAGGACTGCCTTTGTTTGGGATCTCTGATACTATGACTTAATTATCTTACGTGTTCAGACGTAATTCTCACATTTCCCTTCTATTGTGATGGCCTTATTTTCAGCTGTCTCCACTGCAGGTGATTTACTTCCTTGTAAAAATTACATTATGGAAAACCCCAAATCGCATTGGGGAAAAAATAGGAAATGCTAATATTGCAATTTTCTGTGAAGTGGTGCTTGTGCAAAACGCACTGCACAGATTAAAAAAAATCATGAGCCGTTTATCTATATTGAAGTTTTTTTTTTTCCAAGTTTGGCTCCTCATGTTTTTTTATGGTTTCTTATCCTCACTCCTAATTTTCTCTCCCTTTATTTCTGTGCAGCATGACTTGTCCTTGTGGGATCAAGTATCCCAGCACACACAGAGCACTGTTAACAACAATGGTTGGTGTGTGTGTGTGTGTGTGTGTGTGTGTGTGTGTGTGTGTGTGTGTGTGTGTGTGTGTGTGTGTGTGTGTGTGTGTGTGTGTGTGTGTGTGTGTGTGTGTGTGTGTGTGTGTGTGTGTGTGTGTGTGTTGTGTTTGTGTGTGTGTGTGTGTGTGTGTGTGTGTGTGTGTGTGAGAGAGAGTGAGAGAAAGAGAGAGAGAGAACACAGGAGATATTTCAGACCTTTGCTCCCAGAATGTGTGTGTGAAGCTCCATGAAGCGCTGAGATGCCGCTCTCACACAGGTGTGTGGTCTCCTGAATGAATCTCTGTCCCGTTCCAGCTCCACCCATCCACATCTGCCACTGCTTCTCACAGGATTTATAAAATAGCATGGTAAACCTCACTGGTCGTGGGAAAAACTGTGTAATTCAACAGTGCACAGCTGTCTACTTGATTTTGATTATTTAATGACAACATGATTAAAACAAGAGTGTGAGAGAGAGAAAGGTTTAATCCAGAGTTGATGTTGCAGTATGTGTTGAATTTACACTGCAATAAAAATTCACTATTTTGCAAATACATGTTAAAGGTGGGGTATGTGATTTGCAAAACGGCCGTCAGATTTTGAAAATACACAACTCATAAGGTCCTACATTCTCTCCTCCAACGCTGGCCCTGACTCCACCCATTCAAAAAACATGGACGCGCAATCAAGCACGAGCGAAAACTCAGATTCTCTCTCTCTCTCTCTTCTCTCTCTCTCTTCTCTCTCTCTCTCTCTCTCTCTCTCTCTCTCTCTCCTCTCTCTCTCTCTCTCTCTCTCTCTCTCTCTCTCTCTCTCTCTCTCTCTCTCTCTCTCTCTCTCTCTCTCTCTCTCTCTCTCCTCTCTCTCTCTCTCTCTCTCTCTCTCTCTCTCTCTCTCTCTCTCTCTCTCTCTCTCTCTCTCTCTCTCTCTCTCTCTCTCTCTCTCTCTCTCTCTCTCTCTCTCTCTCTCTCTCTCTCTCTCTCCTCTCTCTCTCTCTCTCTCTCTCCTCTCTCTCTCTCCAGGGCGACTTGCACTTCCTGTGACTGGGTCACGAGCTTTGAGTATGCGCACGAACAGGACACGCGCGCTGGGAGGAGGGGGGTGTGGTACAACCGTTTGATTGACGCATTTTCTGTCCAATGATTCTAGATGGTCTTGAAAATGATTGGCTGGAGTTTTTCGAGTCCTGCTTAATTTTCATTTCAGTGCTTCTAATTTACAGCCAGTAAGTGGGTTAGGAATATGATTTCAAGTGATTTTGAAAAAATGGTCAAAAAAGAAAATCACATACGGTTCTATTCGGAAAATCACATACGGAAAATCAGATACGGTAAGATTCGGTCTATGCGTTTCAATTTTTTTACCTTGTGAATGTCATAACTGCTTCTTTTAGATGAAAACTTCATCATTTGGTCCACTTAAAGGTGTAACGAAGAGGCAGAGTCGAGCGGATCCATTTGCAGTAACTTTATTGAAATACAGCAGACAGAGAGCAAACAGTGATCAGCTGTAATGAAGGGCAAATCCAAACTCAGAGACGATACCAGGCTGGGGTCGGGGCAGGCAGCAGACAATACTCGGTAGACCAGGAGAGCAGGCTAGGATCAGGAAACCAGGATAAACAATAGAACGTAGAATGCTCAGAAGTGTAGGCAGTAGCTGATACAAGACTTCGCACTGGTGTAGTGAGTGGAAGGGGTTTATAAGTGTGTGTGAATGAGATTCAGGTGTGTGTGTAATCAGCACAGTGCAGGTGTATGGTGTAATCAGTCCAGGGAGATGTATGATGGGAAATGTAGTTCAGTACTCGGGAGACTGAGATCTTTGATGACTAGGAAGGGGCGTTGAAGAGCGATCTATGACAGAGCCCCCCACCTGCGAGCGGCTCCCGAAGCGAGGACCGGTGCGCCGACGAGGTCTCCCACGGGGTCTAGGAGCAGGTCTCTCTGGGTGGTTCTGGTGGAAGGTGGTGGTGAGAGCTGGATCCAGAATGTCTTGAGAAGTTACCCAGGATCTCTCCTCTGGACCAAATCCCTCCCAGTCAATGAGATACTGCAACACCCTGCCTCTGCGTCTGGAATCGAGTATCTCCTTCACCTGGTAGACCCCCTCGTCCTCGATGATGATGGGAGGAGAGTTCTCTGCTGTGGTCTCCTCCTGGTTACCCTCTCTCCTCGGCGCAGCTGCAGGTTTAAGCAAAGACATGTGAAAGGTGGGGGAGATGCGGTAAGAGGGTGGTAAGGCTAATCGAAATGACACCGGAGTGATCTGTCTGAGGATCCTGAAGGGACCCACGAACCTGGGGCTTAACTTTTTACTGGGGAGCCGGAGGCGTAGATCCTTTGTGGAAAGCCAAACCCACTGTCCAGGCGCATACCTGGGACCCCCTCTCCTATGACGATCTGCCTGTTCTCTGACTCTGCGCCTGGCACGTTGTAGGTGGACATGAGCATTGTTCCAAGTCTCCTCGCTCCTCTGTAACCAGGCGTCGACAGTGGGAAGGTCAGTGGGCTCACCCGACCAAGGAAATAGTGGAGGCTGGAAACCTAACACACACTGGAAAGGCGTAAGACCAGTCGAGGGTTTGCGCAGAGAATTCTGAGCGTACTCAGCCCATACGAGGAAGCGACTCCAATCTTGCTGGTTTTGGTGGCAGTAAGTGCGTAGAAAGCGCGTGAGCTCCTGATTCAACCTCTCCACCTGTCCATTAGCCTGTGGATGATAGCCAGAAGTCAAGCTGACGTTGATGTTGAGTTTCTCACATAATGACCGCCAGACCCGGGAGGTGAATTGGGGACCTCTGTCAGAGATGATGTCCTCCGGTAAACCGTACAAGCGAAAGACATGTTGTAAAAGGGCCTCCGCCGTCTGTAACGCTGTGGGTAACCCGACTTCACACTGGGAGGACATGAACTGGTGATGCAAAGGATTGAACGGGTGCGGCGGCTTGTGTTGAGAGAGACCGCATGGACCTCACCAACTCCTCTGTGAGTGAAGTGAGCTTCTCAAGCTGTTGTTGGTGTACAACCAGTACTGAGGCTTGATTGGAGACTTCAGAGGTTAGTTGTTGCAGGGCTGCTGGATCCTGAGGTGGCGAAGTCTTCTGTAACGAAGAGGCAGAGTCGAGCGGATCCATTTGCAGTAACTTTATTGAAATACAGCAGACAGAGAGCAAACAGTGATCAGCTGTAATGAAGGGCAAATCCAAACTCAGAGACGATACCAGGCTGGGGTCAGGGCAGGCAGCAGACAATACTCGGTAGACCAGGAGAGCAGGCTAGGATCAAGAAACCAGGATAAACAATAGAACGTAGAATGCTCAGAAGTGTAGGCAGTAGCTGATACAAGACTTCACACTGGTGTAGTGAGTGGAAGGGGTTTATAAGTGTGTGTGAATGAGATGCAGGTGTGTGTGTAATCAGCACAGTGCAGGTGTATGGTGTAATCAGTCCAGGGAGATGTATGATGGGAAATGTAGTTCAGTACTCGGGAGACTGAGATCTTTGATGACTAGGAAGGGGCGTTGAAGAGCGATCTATGACAAAAGGCAAGACACTATAATAAAGTTGTTGTTTTTTTGTTTGTTTTTAAATCTTCCACTTCAGCAGCTCTTTTATAACCAAACTCATTTATTCCTCTATCCTCTATTCCATCTATACTCTGAAGGTTTTCACAAAGCGGTTTGTTCATCATTCGCTGTTTAATTCAGCAAGTACCATCCATTTATCATCATGGATATAAAAACGCCTTTTTTATCCACTTTTGTGTAAAAATACTTTATACAATCTATTCAAATAAGTCAAGAAAGGGGTTGCGATCTGCAGCTGGAGTGCCCGTCATGGCCACTATTGTCATGTTTTGGACTTCATTTGGGGCTAAAAAATGCTATGAGATTCAACTCATATTTTCTTATAATCCTGCAGCATTGTGGGTAATGAGAGAGTGGACAAAGTAGCCAAACAAGCTGTTAAAAAAGAGAATATTGAAGCAAATATTAAGTTGTCAAAATCTGAAGGAAAGAAGCCATTAGAGAATGGCAGCATCAGTAACAGGGAAACTAAAGAGACATTTGTATGCTGTTTAAAATAAAGTTGGGTCTGTGAAGAATAGGGGAGGGAATAGAAAAGAATAAATAGTTATGACCAGATTATGTCACAATCAATAGAATGGCACACTACACATTATAAGGAAGCACCCAACTGGTTTTTGTAGCTATTGTCAGGTTGCAGAAACTATGAAGAACAGAGGAAAAAAATGATGGAAGAATTAGGAAAAGTCGGAATAACACGGACAGGAATGAAGGAAATACTGGAAAGTGGGGAGAATGAACAAAGCAGAGGGAGTTTTTTTTAATTATTTTAACAAGAAAAGGTCTGATGAGAAGAATATGATGGACATTACAGGAAAATAAATCCGGAAGATGGCAGCAGTGCTACGACGCTAATGGATGCCCTAAAGAAGAAGACCTTGGGGCTAGATCTTGCAGTTGTTAACTTTATGTTTCTGAAGCCACTTTATCCTGTTCCTTTTGTCTTGTTCTTGTTCCTCAACCTGTCTTCGGATTCCTCGGTTTTCGTTGTCCCTGAACCCTGTCTTTGTTTGGACTGATTTGCTATTGTTTGACCCTTGCCAGGTTTTGATTACGATTGTGTATGACCCTTCAATAAAAGTACACTGCACCTGGATCCTCAGCCTTCGTGTCTCGGAGGATTGTGTAACAGAAGATCTAGCCATACAAAAGATCCAGCTGTGCAACTCATTCATCTGATCAACTCACCCAATTCGCATACTATCCGTCCTAATTAGTATTCGAAAATAGAGTTAGTACATCCCAAATCGTAGTATGTTGAAAGAAGTGACCCAAAGATACCCGGATGGTCTTTCCGGTCAGAATCTGAAGTGTAGATCGATGCGCACTCTAAGGGTCGTTAACCCAGCTGCAGTTTGATTGATATTCAAATGCACAAAATAAAATAAAAACATGATAGGCTATATGAAAATGAACAAGAACAGAGTTATCTGTTTTTGCAAATGAACTCTTCTGTTATAGTTAATTTGCAAAACAACTTGTAAATGTCCCAATTGGGAGAGGGTGTGCAATTTTCAAAGAGTTTAATTAAAATGTTATATATTTTTGGATGCATTTGTGATAAACATAACTGTGTAAAGTTGGCACATAATACACTCTAAATGCTGGGTTGTTTTAAAATTTAAATTAAAAAAAATGTAACCCAACGGTTAGGTTTGTCCATATTTGACCCAGAGTTGGGTTGAAACAACCCAGCTTTTTTTTAGAGTGTATCTAAATATTGATAAATCGATTGATATAGCCCTGAATCGAATCGTAACCGTATCGCAGAATTTTTTGAGGTATCGCAAATATCGTATCACTGGCTGAGAGAATCGATATCGTATCGTATCGTGATGAACTGACCGATTTACACCCCTAGTTGTTTTGACTACGATTGTGTATGACAAAAGTACACTTCATTTGGATCCAAAGCCTTGGATCATTGTGTAATGAAAGGTAACTTAAAATCATGAATCATATTTCTTCCAACTCAGTCCTCACACTGAAATGGAAGGTCATTATAGAGTGCACTGCATTATTGGACACAGTAAAGTATGCATACTGGCAGCAGTAGATAATATGGTATTCTGAATGTTAAATATGTATGTGAAAGATTCCTTTGCTTGAGGAAATGATGCAAGGATGAGATGCAATGATGGAGGAATCAGAGGAAAAATATCCTTATTTCATGCATTGTGCTCTTGTGAAATGCACATTTCAGCAAAAGCAGAACATGACTACTCAAGGCATTTAATAATACTTTGCCACGAATGCATACCGTAGAAACAGTATGAGTATTAAGTTATTCCAAATGCATTATGCAACGCAATATCAATCTGCCTTTACTGTCACAGGACGATTTGTACCAAACACACTCGCTTACAGTGCAGCTTAGTATTCCCTTTGCATCAATAAAAACGTTTATGTCGTTCCCGAGTGAGATGAAAAAGTAAATCTAGATTAAGACCAGCAGCCAATCTTCATAATGAAGGCCAGTCTGGTGTCGACCAAAACTCGCATTCAGCCGGCCCATTCAAACCAGCTTATATGAAAACACCCCACACATCAATCATCCACTTTAACCCAGCACACATCTACCGAAATAATCCTCTCAACTCAGGTTGATTTCAGCAATGGATCTTCGAGTACCATAAAGCTATGCTGAATGGATTTTTTTTTTTACACAATGAAGCAGTTCATGATGTGAGAACAAATCACCGGAGCCAGGACAGGATTTTCCTCTGCCGATAAGGAAATAATTTTCTGCAGTGTATAATTAACCCTGACTCTGTTTATATTGACCTTTCTCTATGAGGATCATCGTGATTCAGTTATAGAGATGGACAATTTGATGGATGTTTATCTACTGCAAAGCACATCAAGATTCAATTTCAGCCCCACATTAAAAGGCTATGATCTTATCAAATCAGAGCGTGCTGGAAAATGTATAATATAATATGCATGGGTCAGATAAAGGTGATCTAAGATTAAGTGTAATAAATAATGTGGTTTATCAGAAACGAGGGACCATATTAAATAATATGTTACTAATCTTAAAACAGCTGAGGTTAAAGATCTGAAGTGGGGGTGAACATGTGCACCAACTGTGACGTCACTGAAGTCTTCTTAACTTGTGATTAATCATGCAAAATCATTACACGTGATCTTTTATCTTTTTGATAAGTGAATAAATAATGCATTAATGTAGTGATCTGGAGATCAAATCTGTGTGGAGTATTGGCTAATCTCTAGTCAAAACTGTATGATCATGATTAGAAATGTACAAAAGTTAGTGAAAGTCTAGAAAAAGAACAAATCAAATCGGTAAACTTTAATGAAAGATGAGATGAAAAACTTCCAGAGCTTAATTCAAGCTTAAATAAAGCTTAAACCCAACACTAGTGTCAGTCATGACTGCTGGCTTTCACCTGCTGTAAGGGTCATTCCTGGGTCATAAAATGAAAAGCAAACATTTTTAAAATAAGTTTTTGTGTAGTCATGATAGGGTGATGGAAAACATTTGAAACATATATTCTTGTCAAGCTCTGGTAAATTTAACCATTTATTAAACAAAAATTAAATGGAAGAATAAAAAATATCCACCCTGTTAGGGACAGATAAAAATGTAGAAAAGGCATTTTTGTTTACTTTTTAAAGTAAATTATTGATACTCCATTATATTTTCATTGTCACTGAATTATTGGTATGTTTTTTGTGTGTGCTGATTTTACGAAGTAATTGTAAACCACTTAACAGGGTGGACAAGTGGTATAAAGAATGGATGGATGATTTACTATCGCTCATGTACAACCAATTTTACTTTATTTTGAACTGAATTTAGATGAGAAACTATATAAAACACTGCCATCGAACTTTAAATACATTACTGCTTCAACTTTAAACAAAAAATACTTTCACAATCACTATGTAAACTTTCAGTGATATAAAAGGGTGAACATTTTGATATAAAATCAATGTGTCTGAGCAATAAAAAGCAATCGAATTGGTTTATCAAATAAAGAATTTAAAACTGTCTTTAAAACTGTAATTTTAAGTTTTTCTACTAACTTTTTTCCTATTTCCCTTAACAGAGTGGACGTACTAAGGTTGACCACATCAAATTTGAAAGATTTAAATTGGAAATAAATTAGATAGTTACAATAATCGAGGATCTCACTCGACTGCTTTATGATATAATGTCATTTAATTTTTCCAACTTTCATTTCAAGGGAAAGTAGTCGAAAACAACAGTGTGGACAAGAAGTTGAGAGGTAAGCTAAAATACTCCATTATAATTCTTTAAATAAATGTAATAATTGAAAAAAGTATTAATTTAGAGAGAATAATTCCTGTAATCATTAATATACCCAACAATAGAAAAAAAATGAAAAAAAGGTATAATAAGTGTTGTACTTATCATGAAAATAGGCTAAACTGGTCTGGGGACATATAGGAAAAATCGTGATATGGTGTTTCGAAATGCTGTAAAATGTTTTTTTTTTTTTATCAACTTTAATATTTTTAGAGTCCAAATTGCGTTATCTTCTATGACAGGTTTAAAATTGATATTGTTCAACATTTTAAGGCAGTAGCTATAAATCATGCTTTTACTGGGCACACAAAATGCACCGAATCCCAGGAATGAACATCTAAAGCTCCTCCTACTGGAAACAAACACAATAAACGGCAGAAACACACAATGACATGATTTTGAGACGTTTTATTCTGGGGTTTTCGATTGAACGTTTAGTACTTTGAAAAGCAAATACTGATGGAGACCCACAGGTGATCACAATGATCTTATACATTTACCCAGAAATCACATCGTGGTGGATAAAAATGACATATATAACTGAAATTATTTGAAAATCGCCAATATAAACTAAACCAACAAGGCTTGTCTGAGGATGAAGGCATCATATCCTTCCATCTCCTTTCAAATCTTCCAGAACATTACAACACTTCCCTTTAAAAGAACCGGAGACCCTTTCTCTCGACACGGTGCGCTCTTAAAGGAATAGTTCACTGTAAAACGAAAAACCGTCATCATTTACTCGGGTTTAAAACCAGAATAGGCCTATATCTCTCGTCTAGAGGCACCTTCAAACCAAGGACGATAAAACGTTTTAATAATCGTTCAAATTCTACGAGATTATCCCCACCGAAACTGCAACGACGAAGAGAAACGATATCGGTGGATTCCAGTTTTCAGAACGACATTTTCCCGCCGATTAACAATAAAAATATTGACGGCCAATTAGAATCCAGCCGGCGTTAAAGAGCGCGAACATTTAAAGCCATAACGGCCGGCCGGCATCGCTCGTTTATAATAAGCAGACGGTTGCGTCGACGCTAATATGGTTCTTTATAGTTAACGTTCTTGGTTTGAGCGGGCCTTTAAACTAATATTAATGTATATTTTTCACAAGCTGACATATATTATCAGAAAACCTGGAATATACATAGGCCTACTGCTTGACAGAACCTGGTCAACTTCCCCAAACATACAGAATGTCATACAGGTTTGAAAGACATGAGGGTGAGTAAATGATGACAGAACTTTATTTTTGAGTGGACTATTTATTACAGGTGTGTGTAGACTCTTAACTCACCGGTTTCACAGATAAGGCAGCTAGTCGCAGACTAAAATGCATGTTTTATTTTAACTGAAAGTAACTTGCAGTGATTTATCTAATTGGTATTGTTTTGTCTCGCGATTCACACTAGAGATGTTTTTTTTTTTCACGTTTATAAAAGCTATACTTAGATGTCCTAATTGAAATAAAGGCCTAAACCTGGCTTAATCTAAGCCCTGTCTGTGAAACTATGCCTCAAAATAAGGACGACTGCATCGATATCCAGGCTTTTATTTAATGAATCCATCGTGTACGGCCCTGGATTGCAAAGTCTTTCCAGCGGTTTTAAAGCAAACCTGGTTCTAGTTCAGCACTTTTGCTAGCAGATACCTTTCCGGTCGGTAGCTACAACACATACACTTTGCCATAACATCTTTAAGTTATTTACTGGCTTTGGTTGATAATTTGGCACATATGCTCCAAATAAAAAAGAAAAACAAATCATGAATTTGCTTTGAAAGACAACAATATTAAAGGGGTGACACGTGACAATACAACGTACAGAGACACATGTTCTGTGTAATCGGTTGTTCTCACAGTTTCATATTAAGAAGACACTGGACAGCAGTAGTGCTTTTTGGGGTCTTAAAATACAGTACAGACCAAACAAGAGGGGGGTCTCTCTCGCATATTAATGCCTGTAGAATAAACGCAGCATGCATCTTCACAAGAGCTTATTACCACACTTTTTAAAATCTTTTATAATGTTTTTTTAGGCACAGAGAGGTAAAGTCGGGCTTAGCGTGCTAAAGTCAACATGAAACACATTCACAACCCATTTTACCATTATAATGTTGGGGGGACTTATTTTTATCCATTTGGATGGTGAAAAGTTTTTCATATTCAGAATAAATCCAGATCTGAATGTGTGTGCATTGACTATTGGCAAGATTTTTAGCAAGACTGCATTTACGTGCATTACCTACAAACCTAAAAAAATGTCTATTTGTCGAGTCATTCCCGACCTAGACGACATCATCACTAACAGAAAGTCATTTCAGAGGCGGAGCAAGTTATTATATTTCGATGAAAGATTATTAAAGACATTCTTTGGCGTAGCGTAAGACCATGAACGTGAATAGGGTCGGTTTTGGTTCCATGTTGACTCTTCATATGAGATGCATTGGACATAATTTGAGATTAAAACCCCCCGTTGCACATCCCTCCGTTTATAGACACATACAGTACGATGTTAAAGCTAGCAGTGTGGGCTGTAGACAGAAAACAGAACATTTATGAGGGGAAAACGAGGGATATTATTAACTCTCTCTCGGATTGAAAGCTACAATTTGGGGGCTTTTGGTTAAAACGAAAGGAGAGAGAAAGAGGGAGACGTTTATAAGTCGCTCTCTCCGTAGAGGGCGCTGGAGAAGGAGATGTAATCCAGGGCTCCAGAGGACCCTTCGGGGCCGATGTACTTGGTCATGCGGCTGATGCAGTACTCGGCCTGCTCGGGGGGGAGTTCACGACGAAGCTCTTCCACAGTGATGAAGGGCTGGAGGACAAGAAGAGACACGTTCTTGTGAGTAATTCAAAATCCTCCCTGAGGTTTTGTTTAGACACACATGGGCTTGATCTCACCTTGTCGGAGGCCAGGATCTTGAAGGAGGCCACGACCTGTTCGGCAGTGTCGGTTTCAGCGGTCTCGCGTGTCATGAAGTCGATGAAGGCCTGGAAGGTGACCACGCCCGTGTTGTTGGGGTCCACCAGGGTCATGATGCGGGCGAACTCCACCTCTCCCTGTCAGGAAACAGCCAATGAGGGTCGAGATACGCATTTACACATTGGTGTTATTGGCATCTATTGAGGTCCTGGTAGGGGGTTGGCAAAATATGAGCATACTTTTTTTTTTTTCTCAGTATGATGGAGAGGTTTGCTACAAAATCGTGTCCAACTAAAAAGGGAAAAACCTTGATACTAAAATAGTTTTTTTAATTATAATTTTAATTAATAATTTAATATAAATAAATATTAAAATGTGTGGGGAAAAATTAAAATGTGTGATATGCCTACCTTTATTTAGGACATTTAGTCAAATTATTTGTAGTTAATATTATTCATAGTTTAAAAAAAATTGGCAAAATATTTTTTAAAAAAAGTAAAATGATATGGGTTCTTGTTTTGAAGTAAGTTTTTGTTTTTTAAGAAATACTTTTATTCAGCAAGGATGCCTAAAAATGTTCAAAAGTGTCAGTAAAGACATTCATAACTTTACAAAAGATTTCTATTTTAAATAAATGGTCATTTTAATTCAAATAAAATGTTGTAAAATGTAATTTAAAAATAAATATAAAGTAATTAATAAACGGGAATTGCGACTTATTCTTTCACAATTCTGACTTTTTTTCTCACATTTGCGAGTTTACATCTTTACATCTCGCAATAATGACAGAATTGCCTTGTATTGCTTATGTTTATATGCTTATGTTTAATTCTTATATTCTGACAGAATTGCGTGATATAAAGTCGCAATTGCGTGTAATAAAGTCTAAAGCAATTCTGAGAAAAAAAGTCGCATTTATCTTTTAAAATGTTTTATTTTGTGGCGGAAACAAATTTCCATAGAAAACAGCTCATAAAAACGTATTAACCCTAAACCTTTGAATAATAATTGCATGTAGTTTAGTGAGGATAAATAATTTGTCACAAACATTTTAAAGGGGTGTGGCTATATGCGAGTGGGCGGAGCTTCCCTTTCACTCACCAGATCGTAGCCCATAGAGATCAGACATGCGCGGAAATCGTCGGGGTCCATCATGCCGTTTCTCTTCTGCAAGTTAAACACAGTAATGAATCCACTTGTATACTACGCTCAGATCTGAATGCTGTGCGTCTCACTGACCCTGTCGAAGTGGTTGAAGGAGGCTCTGAACTCGTTGAGCTGCTCCTGGCTGATGCCCTTGGCGTCGCGGGTCAGGATCTGGTTCTCCACCTCGTTGATGGTGCGAGCGATGGTGGTGAGCAGCTGCTCCCATCCCACACGGACATGCTGGAGGAGGGAAGGACGCAATCAGGGTCCGGGAATGTGTATTTGTTATGTATTATGCTCTCTCTTTTTAGCTCTGGTATTTTTTTGTGGTAACTTTGTAAAGAGTACTTTGGACAAGGCATTAAAATAAATCTTAAAGGTGCATTGTGTAATATTTAGGAGGATCTTTGACAGAAAGCAATATCATATACATAACTATTTTTCAGTGGTGTATAAAGACCTTACATAATGAAACGTTATGTTTTTATTACATTGAAATAGCAATTTGTGGGCTGACTGTTTCTACAGTGGCCCTAAACGGACAAACTACTACAGAGGGCATTTCGTCACTATGTTCTTCGTGCAAAGTAGCTAGCTAAAGTCAGCGAATAAAACACTGACACAATGATGAACAGGTAACAATAATATTCACAATAACATCGTTTAACTGAATAATTAAGTAAACCTAGCTAATTTCTTAATTGATCTTGCTAAAGAAACCTCATTGCTTAACTGGCTACTCTGCTGTCTCAGACAACGACATCATTTCCTGTCGGCCACCGTAACTTATGTTGGTTGCGATTTGTAACCTCACCACTAGATGCTGCTAAAAATTACACACTGCACCTTTATTAATAATATTATGAACAAATATAGGGGAGACCAGGTTAAATCATTAATATATTGTACAAAAAAAGTTAAATTTTTTCATAATTACTGATAGTTTCCTGATTTTTTTGTTATTTATAATAGTTTTACTATTTAAATTTAGCTAAAAAGTAATTCAATAATTAAAAATAAAATATATATTTTAAATACCTTTTTTTTTAACCAATATTTCAAATAAAGGTGTTCCTCCTAAATCAGTGTCGATAAAAAAAAGGTTCCCATTGTGACAACTTTCAACTTATAATATCAACTTATAGGATCAATATTAGTTCACATTTTAAAAGCTTTGCTGTTGTCAAAGACTTTAATGTGTATATGTGAACAGAAATTGATTTTCAAAAATAAATATTCTCAGGAAGTGTGACAACTAGCCCCGTTCTTCCGTATAACACAAAACTAAGTTTTGCACTAGGAACGATCATATGGTTCTTCTGAAAATTAAGCCTATCACTGCATCTGGAATCGCATACTGTCTTGAATAGGCACTACATTTTAATTTACTTTGCGAACATTAAAAAAGTCTGTTCTATATAGTATAAGTGTTTGTAGTATCCGGACCCTTATATAGTATAGTAAGGAAGTAATAGTTTTCAGACGCAGCATTTGCCTGTATCTAAACATTAGTGTGTGTGTGTGTGTGTGTGTGTGTGTGTGTGTGTGTGTGTGTGTGTGTGTGTGTGTGTGTGTGTGTGTGGGGTTTTGTGTTGAATACCTCCATGGTGTAGTTGGTGTGTTTGTTGTCGAACACGAGGGCCTCCTGAATGAGCTGGTGATCTCCCTCCAGTTTGTCGATGTTGGATTTGTAGTTGATGATGTTCTGCTCGTACTGCTTCAGATTATTCATCTGTTCCTCCAGAGAGCCGGAGATGTCCACCGACACGTGACCAATCTCCTAATGACAGCAGCACAGACACAGAGAGATCATCATCAAATTTTATTAGTTTATTTGTCAGAATTCAAAGCTATTTTCATGGCAAAAATTAAATTACAAAAATACAAATATTTAAATACAATAAAAACAAATACAAAAACAGCAAGTCATATTATACAAGATTCTTTAAATTAACATAATGATAAAAAAATCCAAAACCGTTTCAGGCATAATCTAATTAAATATGTGTATAATTTAATTAGTCACAAGGATTTAAAGTAAACAGTGGATGCATGTATGATTCAGCTGCGGCGCCATCTTCTGGTCAGACGCGGGAATTCATGCAGTGCATTATGGGTATTCTCCAGCCGTTGAGCGTATATCAGTTGTACACTCGTTATTGCGGTGCATTATGGGATTGAATGAGTGCACTTGATAACGTCCACTATGGTTTCAGACACCACTACAAATGACTGTACCCTCCAAATAGTGCCTAATTAATTTCAGACACAGCCTAGTAATCCTGAATACACTGATGATCTGGGTCAGGTGTGTTTGATTAGCGTTAGAGACGATCTCTGCAGGACCGAAGATGCCCAACCCTGATTTACACGCATTGGTTAAACGAATCAATACACTAAAGCGGATTATACTTCTGAGAGAGTTCACACTCATATCCTTCCCGTCACACTGAGCTCCTGTTGAATAGCTCACCTCCATCTTGGTCTGGATCCAGGGCCCGATGATGTTGGCCTGCGCGGCGAAGGAGCGCCTCAGCCTCTCGTTGGCCTGTTGTCTCGCCACCTCCTCCTGAAGCATCTGATCTCTGAGAGGCACCAGCTGCTTCACCTGCAGATCACACAGCATCATTCAGCCTGTGTCAATCACATGGCTAAACTTTTCAGTGTAGCTTGGAGTGAGAGTTATGGAGGATGTAAAAAAAAAAAAGAAAAAAGTGCATCACACAATAAGTGTATTGTGATTGTCAAAACATTTGGTAACTACACAGAGTTTTATTATGTTTAGTGACAACATGTTACGATGTTTACATGGTACACTGACTGGTTGACTACTGTTTTTATTATTGCTTGACACAAATTTCACTTTTTCAATTCAATCCTTGTGATTTGATTCCGATCTTAATTCAACATTGATGCATTTGAATAAAAAATAGGTATAGTAGATACATGTTATTTCTCAAGAGAAAAAAAACCTCACCTGATGCTGTAAACATACAGAGAGCCCTGTCAGCTGGTATTATTATTATTAAATTTAATAGTATTATTATTATTAAAGGTTAAAAATAACAACTGAAATTAAATTTAATGTTTTTTTTAATAAAAACAAGTAACAACGTTATAATATTTTAATGATATAACGGTATGTAAAAAATATAATAAATATGTAATATAATGCACATATTTAGCAAAATACTCCTCTCTATAGCAATTTTTTTAGCCAACTAACGTGTTATGGTCATTCCTTATATGGCTTTCCTGAGGTAAATGTTAGACTACGTGTGAAAAGTGTCAATTGGGTGAGAGTTTCGGAAGCCCTGAAATGTGTGTGTGTGTGTGTGTGTGTGTGTGTGTGTGTGTGTGTGTGTGTGTGTCTGGCAAACCCTACATTATGGGGACTACAAAATGTCCCCACAAAGATAGCAATATCTGAAATCCTTGTCCTTGTGGGGACATTTTTCGTCCTCATTAGGAAAACAGCATATAAATGATACTAAGTGATGTTTTTTGAAAATGTAAAAATGCAGAAAGTTGTGTGTGATGGGTAGGTTTAGGGGTAGGGTTAGTGTAAGGGGAGAGAATATACAGTTTGTACAGTATAAAAATCATTATGCCTATGGAGAGTCCCTGCAAAGATAGCGGACCAGACTGTGTGTGTGTGTGTGTGTGTGTGTGTGTGTGTGTGTGTGTGTGTGTGTGTGTGTGTGTGTGTGTGTGTGTGTGTGTACTCTGTACTCACAGCATCCCATTTGTTGCTGATGTCCTGTGGGCTGAGGACCGTGTATGGATTGACTCCCACCAGCTTGATGCCGTAGGTCTGAGCGATCTTCGTGATCTCGTTCTGGATGCCCATGATGGCAATGCGCTCCTTGTCGGCTTCTGGTATGGTGGCCTTGAACTGATCGTGGGCTGTGATCAGACTCTGAAAGACAAATGGAGATTAAAAACATTAAAGTTGTAGTTAAAATAGTTTCTCCGTTCAATAACCAGCAAATATCTTATAGTAGTGTTTAAACAAAGACTATAGATATACAAAGAGGATGCACTCATATATTACTCTGATTGGGAGAAATGTGCAATATGGCGGAATAAGTCCCGCCTTCTAAATAAAATAGCCAATCAGCAATTGGTAAAGTCATCATTGCTCTAGGTCGCATGCTTAGGCCGTGTGTCCACCAAAGCGTTTTTTCACGCGGCTGGCGTATATTTCCAATTGTTTTCAATGGGAGCGCCACGTTTTTTAAACGCCTTTAGCTAAGGAGGCGCTGAGCGTTTTTTTCCACGCTGAAGCGCTGAGCGCGCGGCGTTTTTACTGGTCATCGAGAGTTGAAAAATGTTCAACTTTGGGTAAAACGCAGCGCTCATCACTGTCACTTTTTACCCACGTCAATCACAGTGGAGGAGGGGCGGGACTAATATCACACACCGACCAACTGTCACAACATTATTTCTGTACAAAGACGTCAACCAGCAGAGCTAACCCAACAAAATGGGTGAAAAATACATTTTTAGTATGAAACAAATTATCTGTGAAATCAGTTACAAGTAAACTGTGCTGTGGATGTTCTGTATCATAGCAAAGAATCAGCTCAACTGAAAAAACGCTGCGCTGCCAAACCGCTCTCAAGCGCCACAGCTAGCCGTTTACAGCAGAGCGTCTAGCGGTTTCAGCTGGCTAATAACGCTTTGGTGGACACACGGCCCTGAAAAATGAATCTTTGTAGTTATGATTTGAGCATTTAGAAACAGAGACAGTTGTCAAATTTCATTGGTGATTTCAAATATAAAATTGAATCATAAGCTTAGTGTACAGCTTTGAGAACTGGGTGGATGTTTACCCAGTCAGAGAGAGAGGGGCTGTACTTCTATGACTGAAATAGCCGCTCGAGAGGCATTTTAAAGATGGCCAGCAAATAAAATGACTTGGGTATAAACATCGGTGCTTTTAGAGCATTGCACAGAAACACTGGCTTGTCCTTTCACACTGACTGTGGCTGCAACTCTAACAACGCAAAATACGTTATTTTCTCCCAATATTATGGTATTATTTCAAGCTGAATATTCCTTTCACTTGGAAATGCGTCACATTATGGAAGTTTAATGCATTGCCATTGCAGTTTAGTGTGATCTTTTAACCTGCACCTCAATGCACAGTATCAGTTGTGCATAAAGCTCCTGCTTGTCACCTGGATCTCCTCGATGCTGTGCACGATGAACATGTCTTGTAGATCCTCCATGGCTCCGTCCATCCAGTTGTTGAAGGGGGCCGCCCTCTTGGCGAACTCCAGGTACAGCTGATCGATGGTTTCCCACAGTTTTTCTACACGCTGGTGGAAGAAAGAAAACATTCGCTTAAGTAATTTGCAAAAAAGACTTTCAGAAATCATGTCCAGATAATCTTTTTACATGCAGTCAAGCAAAAATTATATTTTTTGATATTCTTTTACTAGTGAGTGCAGGACACTATAGTTCATTTATGTAAGTGAGGAGAGCAAAATAAAGTAAACTGTGACATATTATACCCAAGAATTACTACTTAATTTAACTACCAGTAAAATTAATACAAATTTGGGACCAAAAATTATTCAGACACTTTGACCTGACCTTGTTTTGCTTAAGAGTTTTTTCTTTAATAGTTAATGCAACCTTTTTACCACAGACTGAACAACATTAAGCATTGCTTGGTAATTTTTTGAGATAAATTGGTATTATCTAATTGTGTAGTTAAATTTAACATCTGACAGATATTCAACATAATTCATGTGTGAGAGTCTAACAAAAGGACGGACAAAACCATAAAGTATCAACTGATTATAACCGAGTTCTTCTTGTCATATTTTATTACCATTTTCTAAACTATAGCGAATAAACTGTGATAATGTGATGTGTTGAAGGTGTCTGAATAAATTTTGGTATGACTGCTATTCCATTTGCACCTTTACAGTTATGCAGTTCATATTTGGCTTTAAACTACTATAGACGCGAGTTTGATTCAGGTGTGTGTGTGTGTGTGTGTGTGTGTGTGTGTGCACCTCTAGAGAGTCTCTTCTCTTCTGGGTGAGGGTTCCCAGGTTGTCCCACTGGTCACAGATGCCCTGGCAGCGAGCGTTGACTGTAGTGGCGTCGTGATAGTCCAGCTCACTAGTCAGAGAGAAAGACAAATCTGAGCAAAGTTGTACGGATGAAACCTGTCATTGTGTTAAATGTATAGATTTATTATTGAACCTCATGAACAATATTTTGATGGGCCCCTTCAGAGAGTCTGTTGACTATTAGAAACTATTCAACTAACTCTCATTAAAGTATTAATAGACTTTATGCACAATATACTTTATTGCGATTCTCCCCAACAGACATTCTTCTGACTATAAATAACTTTGCAACTACATGTCAACTTATACTTTGGTCCCACTTTATATTAAGTGGCTTTAACTAGTATGTACTAACATTAAATTAATAATTTGATACAATGGATTTATTGTGTACATACATGTTTTTACATTTTACTTATATATTTCAAATACCTGCATGTAATTACATTTGTAATTGTTAACCCTTCCCTTACACCTACCCTTAAACCGACCCATACCACACACACCTGACCCTAACCTTACCAGTATCACATTGAATAGCAGAAAAAGGGTTTTGCAATACAACATCAACACAATAAGTGCATTGTACTTGTACTTATTTTTCGATGTAATTACATATTACTTAAAGCCACTTAATATAAAGTGGGACCTATTCTTTTAACCCTAAACCTTCCTCAACAGTCTACTAATAAACTCATAATACTCAACTAATACTCTATATACATGTTAGTTGACATGTAGTCGCAGCATTAGGCTACTTACAGTATATAAGTATTATTATTATAAATATATTATAATCAACAGAATGTCTAAAGGGGACCATCAAAATAAAAGTGTAACAAATACACTACCGTTCAAAAGTTTGGGGTCGGTAAGATTTTTAATGTTTTTAAAAAAGTCTCTCCTGCTCACCAAGGCTGCGTTTATTTGATTAAAAATACAAAACAAACCCAGTAATACTGTGAAATATTATTTTAATGTAAAACAGCTGTTTTCTATGTGAATATATAGTGAAATGTAATTTATTCCTGTGATTTTCAGCATCATTACTCCAGTCTTCAGTGTCACATGATCCTTCAGAAATCACTATAATATGATGATTTGATGCTCAAGAAACATTTATGATTATTATCAATGTTGAAAACAGTTTTGCTGCTTCATATTTTGTATGTACATGTATTGACCCCAAACTTTTGCACGGTAGTGTATATTCAAATATATTATAACAACAATATATTATTACTGATTTAAATCTTTTGATTTTGCAGTGAAATATGACCCAGGCATGTTTGGTGAGATTCAGCCGTTAAACTCTTACTTGAGCTCTTGAGCGATGGCTGCGATCTGCTCCACTCGGTCCTGGTGCGCGGCCAGGTCGCTCTCGAACGCCTCGTGTTTCCGCATCAGGGCCCGGATCTCCATCAGAGACGCCGTCTCGTAGTCCTTCTGAGACAGCAGGTGCTCCTTTCCTGCACACACACACCCTCACATCAGACACACACTCCCAGAGACTGCTTATGTTCCTAAAGCTGTGAAGATGGATCACAATAGTGACATTTTGCAGGCAATTTAGATATCCAAATATCCATTGTCAATAGTGTAATAATGTATGCAGTAGAGATCGACTGATAGTGGATTTTACCGATAACGATAACTAGGCTGGACCACGCTGACCGATAACTATTAATAAACTGATGGATACTGAATGAAAACAAGCATAAAGCTAAACTTCATTAGCTTTATGTTTGCTTTCTCACATCACTAGCTTTAAATATTAAACTTCGCTGGCTAATGAATGCATAAAAGTGACCAGCTGGATATAAACTAATGAAAATAGATGGCAATGACATTAAACGTTTGGGTCAGGCTATGTCACATTGTTTTAAACCGCTTGAGGTACTAACGTCAGCGTCCTCTCAGTCTCGACGCAAACGGCCGTTCTCCATTAATGCAGAATCTACTCAACAAATGAATTACTTTATAATGATATGAAAACACGTACGGTACTGTACTGCATTATCCTCCTCTACTCACTAGTCCACTTTTAAAGCCTTGAGTTTTTACTCACACTCTTGCAAACTTTTCTAACTCAAACTTAACATCTTGTAGATTTTAAGTAAAAATTGAAAGACTGGCGTTGAAGTTGTTCTAACCGTTTGTTTATCGCCTACGTGTAGCTTTTTACTTCTGCCGAGTGGTTTTGTTTAAAAATTTACTAAAAGTCGTGTTCATATGAGAAGATTATCCTTTCGCACAAAATATGTAAGAATCATAAACTTTTGTTGCAAAATCTGCATGAGGAAAAATTCACGATTGCGCGGATTCCTACTGAAATGACAAAAAATAAGTTTATTTATTAAGTAAACTTAAATGAAGTTAAAGTATATTTTCCAAGTATTCTTTATGTAGTAAGTGTACTAATATAAATGCAAGTGTATGATTTCAATATCTCTTGGGACTACATTATAATTACTTTATAAAAGTATTTGTACCAGTATTAGTGTCCCAGTAACTGAACTTTAACCAGTAGTAAAAGTTTTGGCGTCACGAAAAATTCCAGATAACGTGGATTCCTATTGAAATGACTACATTTTGCATGTGTAAACTCAACAAAACAATGCTAAATGTGATGATTAAGGCAGATTGGTGTCATGAGCTCAGTTTGATGGCCATATGAAAACAGCAGTGTTGTGACATTTTACCAGCGATCTACAGTATTCATTTTTGAAAGTGAGAAAGGATCCTGTGTTTTAGAGATGAATGGGAACGCTAACGGACAGTTTCCTCCAGGTATTGTAGACCTCCTGGATTTGTAAAGAGTACCTCCGGTCCAGGACTCGTGCAGGGAGCATTTCTGCTTGAACTTCTCGGCCAGATGATCGAGTCTCTCCAGACGACGGATCTCAGTGAGGAGCCATTCCTCGTAGCCCTTCTCCACCTGCTCCAGACCCTTCCAGGCATTCGCAATGTCCTGCAAAAACACACTTAGTTTCCAATCAAATCAAATCAAATCATAATCAATGTTCATGATTCACTGTAAAAAGTGTTCGGGTCACTTGCTTAAAAAAGTTAAGAAAACCTGTTGCGTAAAGTAAATAAACGAATGCTTAATTGAAAAAATTCCACATTACTTAATTTTTTCATTAAGCATGCGTTTATTTACTGTAATTTAAGGCAAAGGTTTCTCAATTATTTAAGTTAAGTCAACTGATCACTCTTACATTTGATTGCTGATTCTAAGGAGCTGTCAAGTCAAGCTGCTAGCAGTTTTCAACCGATGCTTAGGAGCAGCATAGTTTGAGTTTATTCACAATACCACTTCAAATATTACAAAAATACAGTTAGGAGGTACAATTGGGTATAGTGAATTGGTCTCCCAAAGAAGCTAAGAAAGCTTATAGGTGGGGACCATGATCTATGAAAGGGTAGTGGTTGTGGTTTTAGCTGTCTTTTGAACTTTGAGACAGAAGATGTTTTCCAAAAGGGTCAGAATTATTGGGGCCTAAAGAAGAAACCTAAGTTTTGCAGTGTGTTTGAAGACTTACGGACACCATCTTCCCCTCGGAGGGCATGAAGGCCGGGCGGTTGCTCAAGCGCAGCTTCGTCTGCAGGGTGTTGAAGTTGATCTCCAGCTGGCACTTCTCCTGAACGCGCGGAGGCTTGTGGACGCGCCGGTAGTCCCGGAAATCCTCCAGCTTCTGCTGCATGGCCCTCATGGTCTGCTCCGCCGCGCGGTTCTCCAGCCACGGGATCGTGCGCCGGATCCACTCCAGCAACTGCAGAGGATAAGACGGAGAGTGATGGGCATGAGGCAATGATGGGAGGTTTAGAAGGAACAAGATCAGGTTTTTCCAAACCCTAGTGAAAGCCCGACTCAATCGGCCCAAAGGAGGTTTTCCGATCAGCGGGTGAAGGTCGCTGCGCGTTACTGTCTTTCCGCGTGGCAAAGCAATTTGATTAAATGAAATACATTTTCTCATATGTATTAACTTGTTATTTAATCTGAGTCCATAAATGAAAAAGGTTTTAATGATATCTGTGCATCATTAAATGCGAGCGAACTATTCATTCTTATATTTATTCTCAATGCTGATTTTCATTTAAACAAAAAAAAATCTTATTTAAAACAGCATCAATTAGAGGCTGTAAAATAAATCCATGGAGCCCCTAAATGGACATATAGTCATAAAAAAACTAGGTTGGAAGAAAAATATCACGTCGACAAACTGCATTCGTACACAAAACATTCGAACGCAAAAGATTTGCAAGCGAATGCAAAGTTTTTCAGGGGAACCCAACCTTTTACGAGCGGACGCAAAAGCATTGAAATGTAGTTTTTCCTCTCATCTCTTTTTTTTCCTTCTCATTCTCTCTTTTCAGATCATTAAAATACCATAATTATGCTGCCTTATGAGATTATGTGTTTTTTGCTCAATTTGAGGCTGTACTGTATGTATCATTTGCACTAAAACACCAAAAGTTTTCATCCGAAATGGCCGGCAAATTTAAGGGAAGTGTCATTTGATAGATTTTTCGTGTGCATTTGTTTGGCGATGCAAACTGCTATGTGTCAAGGCTACTGCAGTTTAGAATTGCAAGCACCAGTTAAACAATCAGAAAAACCCAAGAACCCGTTTTAACTTTTACCAAGTGTTTTAACCAAGTTTAAAGTAGCCGGCTAGTCTCCAAAACCATCAATCCACACCAGCATGACTTGTGAAAACCAGCTTGCTGACTGGTTAGGCTGGTTTAAGATGCGTTTCTTATTGAAAAGTACTGATATAAAAGAGTTACACTTAGACAAAATGCATATAACACAAAAATATTGGTTAAAATAGTACCTTTTTTTATGAGTATGAGTCCTAAAACCCAGAAACGAGTTTGCATTTTTGACTTCCAGTTGTCTTGTCTTACTGGGTGTGAACACAAGCTCAAGAATAATTTTCATTATATGACACAAAATACGTTTTTTTTTTTTACGCCTTTACTATGTCTTGAAAAAGGCGGTTGCCATCGAGTGGCTAAATGAGACTGCAGAAGTTTTCAGTGAACATTAAACATCATCAAGCTGACCAGAAAAACTCATCTACTCACTTTTACAGTTTATAATCACACACTTACAAACTATTCTAACTCATCTTTGGAACTTTGGAATTTTGGAACTTTTGGAACGTTTGGAACGTTTGGAACGTTGAACTTTGGAACTTTGGAATTTTGGAACTTTGGAACTTTGAAACTTTTGGAACTTTGGAATTTGGAACGTTTGGAACTTTGGAACTTTTGGAATTTTGGAACTTTGGAACTTTTGGAACTTTGGAACTTTTGGAACACTCTATTGGAATCAGAGTTGCACAGGTCTGTGGAACAGAGGCAGATCTCCTCACCTCACTGGCCAGCTTCTCATACTCCTCCATCAGCCTTTCGTTCTCCTGGTTCACAGCCAGAACCTTACAGATTCTGTTAGCAGCCGTCTCGGCCTGAGGAGAGATGGAGAAAACCAGCAGCTCTTTTAGTGACATAACCAATTCTGTGTGAGTTAATGCACCTGTATCCCAGTCTCCTCACTTAATTTACTTTCATTTACACGTTCATTTACTCTGCGTTACGCTGGAGTGTGTCTTGATCCTCATTTTCCTTCAATCATTTACACAAACTGATCTCAGTTTGTACATCTTACACTGTAATGATGATAGCCTTTTTAGTTTGTGGCGACTTTTACCTGTTCAGCACCAGCGAAAGCATGGTAAAAGCAGGACACGTAGGTCATGATGGCTTTCTCATCAGGTTTAGGGGTGTTAACAATGTCTGAGAACAAAAGTAAGAGAGAATCAAGTTGAGTTGAAGTCTGCGGTCATCTTGGGTTGTCAAGATTACATTTTAAATAACATTTCAAATCAGCAATAAAACCCCACAAACTTGGTATCATAAATTTCTACTTTTTTTTAACCTGCTAACGTGTGGTAGAACACCGGTGGGGTATAATAGTTCTCCATAAATAAACTATTAAGTCTTTATTTAATCTTGACAAACTATAGATCATTAGAAAGTGAATGCCTTTAATATGAAATATGATCCCTCTTACGCATCCATTGAGAAAAAGCTAACAGGTTAAGCTCAAATTATACTAAAAAGTTGTGTGTTTTTTTCCGGCAGGTCCAGCAAATCTACTTAGAGTAAATAGTCTTATAAAAAAAAGACTGGCTCTTTTAAATGAAAGCCGGGAGTTCATTTTGTGTGTTACATGCATCTCCTCCTAATAATGAATGAAGGTTAATTGGTTTGTAAATTTCAGATGTTTTAAGACCTGCACAAATAAATGAATACTGTATGCCCAGAACCATAAATCTCAAAATAAATGTAGTATATGTCAGATTTTTTTACTTAATTAAACAGGCTGGCCACACATTTAATCACAAAACCAGGTATCTACAAGTTTAAAGTACTCAAGACATGTTTTATTCAATATATGCATTGAAAATGGTTTATTTACCAATACAGAAATTAGAGGTATACAATCAATATTGGATTTTTCTGACATGATAATAATGTATTTAAACAAGTGCAATAAACAGATTTTTATGCCGATACTACTAAAATCTATATGATAAACGTGTTAAATAATGTCTTTTGTTTTGGACCGGCCAAGAGAAAAGCCACAAAAGTTTACTTTGAATTAAATGCCAGATACAGTTTGTGTAATCAAAATACCAATAATAAACAAACAAACAAAAAAAGATTTTGTGCTTATGCAGGATACTCGATAAACAAGCCCGAAATACACCGGGACTTTTATTTTGAAATGTCTATCTTTTACATACTGCTCATGAAAAAGAAGAAGGGGCTCAAATATGCACTTTTATAATCAGCTAAGAATGTTACAATATAAAAACCATGAAGTTAACACTGTCATAATCTATAGATAATAAATGTGTAATATTCATGGATTGTGAACTGCTCTGAAACGGCGAGCCTGTAAACACTGTTTAAAGTTTAATAATCACATTAGTCCAGATCATGATTCTTGTTTTTCGGTCCCCAAATTTAAGACATCTTATAACAATCATTTTTGTTATACCATTTAAGATAAGACACCATTTTAGTTACGGCCATAAAAATATGCATGATTTGAGGCACGCCTCACTCACTCACCTTCAGCGTCGAGCATCTTCGGGATGTCCAGGTATTTCTCGGCCACCTCAAACGCAGTGTTCAGGTTTCCAATCGGGTCGTCCTTCAGAGGAACAACACAAATCATTCACTGACCCCGTGATTACTCTATTGCACTTCACATGAATATGGTGCATTTATATGCTCCATGAATTTTTAAAGGCACAGACTGTAATTTTTAAAAGCCCCTATTTGTGGCCCTATATTTGGCTTGCATGAAACAATTTTTTATTTTAAGCCATTCAAGCAAAATGGACTGTAGAACAATCGTAGACTTTTAGCAACAGAAAGACTCCAATCTGGCTCATTCAACCAGATTTTAGTGTCAGAAGAACTATCCATTTTATAAATCATAACTTTAGATTTATGAAATCAAACATTTGAGCAGATCTGGTACTTTTGTAGTGATGCACCGATCATTGTTTTTTATTGCCGATTCAGTTTTCTTTTTTTTACTTTTTTACATGATTCCGGCTGCCGAATTTTTTTTCCATGTTTACGATTTTCTTTGTTGTTTACTTGCTCTATAACACAGTTTATTTGCTCTATATATATTTAGCTCCAAAATCTGTAGCCATTTGAAATTAGAGGCAACCACTAAATTTGAACATGATCCATTATGCTACAAGACACACCCGCACAATAGAGAACAGCAAACTCACTCAATAAATTCACTCTCTGACAGGTGACGCTTATGGAGCAGCTGCAATATAACATTTCCTTGATCAACCTCATGATTACAGACTTCGTAATATTTCCATATATTTTGAGATCGGCCAAAATAAAACTAAAAACCAGGAGTAGATTGTGTATTGGGAGTATCATTGACTATTCCATCTCTAGGATAAAGTTTGTGAGTATGGACAGTGAAAATATAAATATTGTGTGCTGAAATGGCTTAAAACTCCCCACAGAGAAGATGTGAGATATTTGAAGGTACACTGATCATAAAGTGCGCGTGACTGTCACCTTTCTGAGTTTAGAGTAGTCGATGAGGTCTGGTCTGTGTCTGTGGATGAGAGCGCACAGAGCCAGCCCGTCCTTCCAGCTGAGAAACACACACACACACACACATGAGCAAACACACTTATATTACTCATATACTGACAAATACATACAGAAATACTGATGTTCTACTGACAAAACATTCTCAAAAATACATAAAACACTCAAATTTACAGCAAGTTTCCTTTTGTTAACATTAGTACAGTAGTTAACATGAACTAATAATGAAAAATACCTTTAAAGCATTCATTAATCTCAATTTTTATTTCAATATTTATTAATATAGCCTACTGTTCAAATCAAAAGTTGTATCTGTTAACATAATTTGAGCTAACATGTACTAACAATGAACAGTTGTATTTTATTAACTTAATTTTAAGTAACACTAACAAATAGTAATAAATACTGTGACAAAATGAATTGCTCAATGCATTGACTATTGGGACCTTATTGTCAAATGTTGCCATAAAATAAGTGTTTTTTTAAATTTTATTTAGTAATTTAAGTGTTTATTTAGTATGGAAATGAATGCTTATCATAAAAAACCAAAACCATTAAAAAATAATTTTGTTACTTTAAATAAAATGAACGTTAACTGAAATAAAATACACAAAAAGTTAAATATATTTTATTTCAGCTACTGTAGCTGCCAAGGCAACATTTATTATTTTCATTTAGTTTAACTGTGATGTTCTAAAATAAATAAATAGAAAAACAAAAGAAAACCCATATAGACAAAAACTACTAAATTTGTAAAAAATAAAATAAAAAATACAACAAATAAATTACTAAAACTAATACAACTGTTTCAAAATATTGATAAAAACTATAATAGTATAGTTCTCTCAATAATACTAAAATAACACTCAAACAATGAAGCTAAATGTGATATTAATTATGATGGGTTTTGTGACATTGCTAATTTTTTAAATTGTACAAATGTTTTGCAATTGTTGTAAATAAATAATAAAAACCAAAATCGGATTATTTTGAGTTCAAGCCTATTAATAAATAATTAATAAATTAATAAATAAATATCAGCAATATTTGCTATAATAATGAATGTGAGAAGAATTGCGTCGTATCTGATAGAGCAAAGACAGCAGAAAGAGACGTTCAGAGTGTGTGTGTATGTGTGTGTGTGTGTGTGTGTGTGTGTGTGTGTGTGTGTGTGTTGTTCAGTCACACACTCACCTGATGTGGAAGTTTTGTACGTTGACGTTCCTGTAGGGGGCGGTCTTCCTCTGACACCACAGCAGAAGACCCTCTTTAGCAGATGTCTCTGTGGACACACACACACACACACACACACACACACACACACACACACACACACACACACACACACACACACACACACACACACACACCAGAAAACCATTTGCTGATTATGCAGAACTCATCTGAAGTGATAATGAGTGTTGAATCAGTAACATGAGCAGTCAGGTTGATTCGTGATTGTCTTTGTCCCAGTGTGTGTGTGTGTGTGTGTGTGTGTGTGTGTGTGTGTGTGTGTGTGTGTGTGTGTGTGTGTGTGTGTACCCTCCACTGAGATGTCCTGGATAGCGAAGCGCAGAATGATGGTCCAGATCATTCCAAGAGTCATTTTCACGTTTCCATCAACAATCTCTGCGGAGCGAGACAGAAGTTTGGTTAAAATTACATTTACAAATATACGTTTACTGTAGTATTAGGACTGTTAATTGTAAGTACTTTATATAATATATATAATATAATCTAACTTATTAACTAGTATGCTGATTATTAAAATGAATAAATCACATATAAAAAAATTCTCTTTAGAAGGATGCACAAAGGAGACAGTAACACGTGACATTTTTAATGTTACAACATTTTTCTATTTCAAATAAACATTGTTCTTTTGAACTTTCTGACACTGAAATTCAGGCAAAAAATTACACAAACTACTTTAAAAAGGTTAGTAGTTAAAAAAAGACCCCATATGAAAATAATATCAGATTATATTATCAGTATAATATTTGCTTTATTTCTATTTCACTGTACATAAGCAGCATGTACAAACTGCACTAAACAAACAGCCCTAGTTAGTATATACAAGTCTTGATGGCAGACATGTTGTACAGATAGAATAAAATTATATATTAGTTATATATATTATATATATATCTGGTATAAGATTCCCACCTTCAGCTCCGATGGACACCAGTTTGACTCCTTTGCTACAGATGTAATCCAGAGCCTTGTTGACGTTGGCGATCTTGTGGAAACGCATCTTTCCTTTGTCAGGCTTGGGAAGTCTCTCGCCTGCCGGAGAAATCAGATCAGATCAATATTTTGATGGAGAGAGAAACGTGTGCGCCTCTAGTGGCGCCGGACAGAACTGCAGAAATAATGACTGCCTTCAAACCGGTTTCCCAAACACTCCTATCCGCCCTTATCACTGTCTTTACCCGTTTATTGCTCAATATTTTGAAACTAAAGCTCGCACCACAGATTAATAGTTTTATAGTCTTCAGGAAATCAGGATACCATTACATATTAAACTGGAATAGAAGAATATTTTTTAAAACGCACTTCATCTTTAAAGTCAAATCACATCCATTTTGATTACAATCGAAAACTCGTTTCAGAGTCAGAGCGAGTTTGAACACAGTAACTTACACTGATGAATCACTCACTATAAGACCAGGAACACGCAGTAAACATTTAAAGGAGCATTTCACCCATTTCAACATGAATCTTTATTGAAAGTGGATCATATATGTAGTCGAAATGTAAAATAATTTTTGAATTTGTTGCCCTCTTGACCGAGAAAAGACAGAAAATAACCGAAGGGTGCATTTGTATGAAAGACTACAACACCCACAATGCACCACATTGCACAGCTCCGCAAGCCACACCCACTAATCCGGAACTGCGCGCACATCAAAGAAATCATTCTTTCGTCAACAAGGCTAACGCTAGTTACGTATGTAACTGTGGTTCTGTGAATTCCGGATGACCGCCAGAGGCAGTGCAAAGCACTAGTGGATAATCGCTGCGCTAGCTAGATAGATCGAGAAGAATATAACAACAAAGTCACGTCATGACGCAGACCGAGACGCGAGGATAAAACCCACAGCGACTCGGTGCCCAGCCTCAGAATGCTTTCTCGCGCATTCCGAGTGACGAGGGACTCTGGCGGTCATCCGGAATTCACAGAACCACAGTTACATACGTAACTAGCGTTCTGTTTCATTCCTACTGACCGCCAGAGGCAGTGCAAAGCACTAGTGGATGACGCATATCAACACAGTCATGAGGAATGCCACCCACCTGAAACATCAGGATTGCTCCAGAAGGACTGCAGAGCTCACATCATGGGAAGCAGCCACGTTGATCTTGTAGAACCGCGCAAAGGTACATGGAGAAGACCAGGTAGCAGCTTCGCAGACATCTGCCAAGGAAACTCCCCGTAAAGTGGCCCAAGACGAAGACACGGCCCTAGTGGAGTGACAAGTAATACCCGTTGGTAAGGGCTGATGAGATTTATTATACGCCAACTTTATCGTCTCGACAATCCAGCGTGATAATCTCTGTTTGGATAAAGGTGCACCCTTGCGTACCTCACCATAACAGACGAACAACTGATCCGTCTGTCTGAAAGAAGCGGTAGACTTAACATAGTGCTTTAAAGCTCGTACAGGACACAGAAGATGAGACCCCCCATCTGTATCGGAGTGATTGAAAGGCGGCTGAAAAGCTGCCAGATGAATAGACTGATTCACAAATTGTGGTAACAAAACTTTAGGGAGAAAGGCTGGATTAGGCCGAAGAATGACCCCAGAATCCTCTGGTAACCAGCGTAAACACGATTCGCTCACTGACAAGGCATGAAGTTCACCAACACGTTTAGTGGAAGCAACGGCCAACAAAAAAGACACTTTTAAGGACAACCACTTAATATCTGCCACAGCTAACGGCTCAAATGGTGATGTACAAAGGGACTCTAGAACAAGCGGTAAGTCCCATACAGGAAAGGGAGTAGAACGAACGGGCTTTAAACGCCTCGCTCCCTTCAGAAAACTACAAATAAGGTTATGAGACCCAAGGGAAGCACCAGCAACCGGGTCATGATAAGCCGATATGGCAGCAACATAAACTTTTAAGGTGGAGGCCGCCCTGTTGTCATCAAATAGATGTTGCAAGAAACTCAAAACTGTCGGCACAGAACAGTGAACTGGGTCAATTCCTTGATCCCCACACCAAGACGAAAATATCCTCCAACGAGCAGCATAAAGCTGTCGTGTCGAAGGAGCCCTTGCGTTGCCGATAGTGTTCACTACTGCTGGTTCACAATCCATTAACTGTGATACTGGACCCAAAGGGCCAAACCCAGAGCTGAAGACGAGTTGGATCTGGGTGCCAAACACGGCCGTGCATCTGAGAGAGAAGGTCCCGTCTGGTGGGAAGCTGCCATGGTTCGCCTTGTAACAGACTCAGAAGGAGAGGAAACCATAGCCTGGATGGCCATCGAGGTGCCACTAAAAGCACCCTGTGCTTGTATAGGAATATACGATGCAACGTTTCCCACAGAAGTGGAAATGGAGGGAACGCATACAACAGGCAATTCGGCCATTTGTGGGCTAATGCATCCTGTCCCAATGGGCTGGACGTCTCGGTTCTCGCGAACCACCAGCGGCAATGAGTGGTCATTTCCGATGCAAACAGGTCGACCTCCGCCTTGCCAAACCGTTGCCAAATCAACTGCACTACATCCGGGTGAAGTCTCCATTCCCCCGGGAGCACCAGATCCCTGGACAGAGCATCCGCCACTTGATTGTCCAATCCCGGAAGATGAACTGCCCTTAATGAGGCCAGCCGGCCCTGAGACCATGTGAGGATCTTGCGAGTTAGCAGTAAAGATGCAAGAGACCTGGTGCCGCCCTGATGATTCAAATGAAAGACCGTCGATGTGTTGTCGGACCGGACAAGCACATGACGACCCATCAGGTTTGGTAAGAAGTGTTGTAGAGCTAAGTACACTGCCTTCAACTCCAGGACGTTGATGTGTTCTAAGGCCTCCCTGGGTGACCAGTGACCACCAATACCCCTCTGGTTCCAAGTTGCCCCCCATCCTGTTAGTGAAGCATCGGTCGTGATCACTTCCCGACGGGAGGATACCACCCCTAGAGGCACACCGGCTTTCAGAAATGTTACCTTTTTCCAGGGTTTCAATGCACGGACACAGGCAGGCGAAACGACAATCATGCAATGGCGATGTCTCGCTGGATCTAGCCCTAAGCTGTTGCTCCACCTCTGAAGAGGCCTGAGGTGAAGCAAGCCCAAAGGGATCACGGATGCGGCGGCCGCTAACATCCCCATTAGTTGCAGAAGGACACCATAAGGAAGTTTTGTCCCCTGACCGAAACGAGTCAGTAACTGACAAATATTGTCTGTTCGTGCGTGAGACAATGTGGCAGACATTGTGATTGAATCGAGTGTTATTCCTATGAAGGTTATGGTCTGTACTGGGACCAGATGACTCTTTATTTCGTTCACAGTAAGGCCCAACCTCTGGATATGCTCCAGCACAATCCTGGTGTTGTGTAACGCATGTCTTCTTGTTGGGGCACAGAGCAGCCAATCGTCTAAATAGGGCAGGATCCTCATGCCCTTGGACCAAAGAGGAGACAGGGCCGCACTCATGCATCTTGTGAAAACACGAGGAGCCAGAGATAGACCGAATGGTAGAACTCTGAACTGATAGGCTTGATTCTGAAAGCTGAATCTTAGGAACTTCCTGTGGTGGGGAGCAACGGGGACATGGAAGTAAGCATCCTTCAAGTCCACACTCACGAACCAGTCTCCTTTCGTCACAGATCGAAGAACGTCGACTGTGCGTAACATTCGGAAAGGAAGAGACTTCAAGAACACGTTTAGGCGTCTCAGGTCCAGAACTGGACGAACACCTCCATCTTTCTTTGGAACAAGGAAGTACGTGGAGTAAAACCCGTCCCTCTGACTGAGGGGAAGAACTTTTTCTATGGCTCCTTTCAGTAACAGTGAATGAATTTCTAAGGAAAGGGCCATTGAACTGGTTACATCTTTGACAACTGTTGGAAAGATTCCTGAAAACTTGGGAGGCCGGCGTCGGAACTGCAGAGTGTATCCCCTGCTCAAAGTCGCCAGAACCCAGGGGTCGGACACTGAATTTTCCCAGTAATGTAGATGCTGCACAGTGAAACGACCGACCGCCGGCCCCATAGCTTCAGGGTTTTTGGCCTCTACCTTTAGGACCCGTGGGGGGGCGCTGACGTGGTCTCCCCTGCTGGTGACGGTGAAACGGGCGACGACCTTGGGCCTCCTCAGCCCCTCTATGCCGCTGTGGAGCCTGCAGCTGAGAAATGTCCTGCTGTCGCACTCGATGCTCTGAGCCCGGATAGCGTGGGCGAGCAGGAGTCAGAGGCATTCTAAAAGGTGGGGCTCGTGGAACCTGAGTCAGTTGTCGTGTGGCTTCTGACAACTTCATTCTCTTCTCCAATACCTCAGAAACATTGGGGCCAAAAAGATGTCCTGGTACAATTGGCAGTTCTCTCAATGTCTTCTTACAATCTTCAGGTAACCTTGCCTGAGCAAGCCATACCTGACGCCGGGCTGTTAGAAGGGTCGCTGAAAGTGTCCCAAGTTCCCGAGTCACATGACCCATAGTCAACAGAGCCGTCTGTAAGAACTGAGATGTAGAAGCGTCAACGTTTGCTGACTCTAATGTGTTATTGCAGGCAAGAAGCAGCTGGCAGATAGTATTCTCAGCTCGAGTTATATAGGCTACCGACTCGTATGCCTTCTTTAAGAAAGTATCAGTACGTCCACATTGTGCACTCGGGCAGCGTACATTGCCTCTTAGAGCCTCATCTGGTGATACCACCAAAGCTGCAACCGGCTGTTCAATTTCCGGTGCCCGTCCTACCCCAATGGAGTCAGCCTCAGCCATTGTGGCCAGAGTGCGGGCTGTCTTTGATCTCCTCCTAGGCACATTGGGACTGGTAAGTGCACTGGAGAATTCCGTCACAAAATCCTTACATGGTGGCATTGTGAACACATTATCGGCAGCTTGTCTGAAGAACACATTGGTTTGAATGGGTTGGACAGGTGATTTGTCAAGACCCAAACGAGCCACTGCCATCTGCAGAACAGATAACACATCGTCTGGAGCAGATGGGCCTGCGCCCGATGAATGTACAGACCCACCGCTCGAACCACCTGTAGCATATAGGTTTGACAAAACATCGTTTGGGAGGGTGGGTTGTATGTCAGGTTCCACCGATTCTCCATCAAGAAAATGTGAATTAGACGCGCTCATGGAGAGAGCGTCAAATTCTATAGCATGTGGGGGTTGGAAATCACTCTCATCCACTGGTGTGTTCTCAGTATGTGGGGCCGACACTGGGGGTTGTAGAGACTGAAGAAGACGTTTCATCTCCATCATTTCTGAAGAGAGATGCTACAGTCTTCGATAACAAGTGTTCTGAAGTGTCTTTCTGTATTACAGATCTCTTCTTGCTCGGCGGAGCGCCGGCAGCTGCTGACGCGCGACGCTTTTGAGCGCGTCGCGGCTGTTGTGCGAGGCTAACCGGCGAGTCAACGTCTAACTCAGCAAGGCGAAGCTGTCTCTCTGACATCGGTAGCATACTACATTGCAAACACGGATCAGTCAGGGCCTCCTTCAGGTGTTGAGCGCCTAAACATGATGGGCATCGATCGTGTCCGTCGTCGGGAAGAAGCGTATTCGGACACAACTTGCAACTTGAAACGGAGATGAGAGAGCTATGTTCCATGACTCCGTCAATAACACGTCCTCGGTTAGCACCGTAGGCACTTAAAACTGTAATAACACCCACTGAGCAGTTTGAAAAATCTTCGGATAGAACCGAAAATTCTATAACGAAACGCTCTCACAAGTAACGTAAGTCAAGTCTGCCTTCGGATAGAACCACGAGGCATTCAATGACTAGCACAATGGCAAATATACAATGAATCTAAGATATGATCACATAGACAGATATAACGTTATAGGTCTGCGGTGAACGCAACCTAAGCGCGGTCGAAACCAGCCACCGGATAGTACCGTGAAGCACAGAGTATCGCCGACACAACCACAAACGTATACACTCACGTAATGAAGAGAAAAAATCCAAGATATCCGTCCTGTCCTGATGATAGTGTAGAGCGCGCTGTCACAGCTTGGGAGGGCGAATCCTCGCAACTCAGGTAAGCTGCACGGGACAGCGTGAAAACAACGACCTATCAAAAGCGAGAAAGCGAAAGAGGCTGGGCACCGAGTCGCTGTGGGTTTTATCCTCGCGTCTCGGTCTGCGTCATGACGTGACTTTGTTGTTATATTCTTCTCGATCTATCTAGCTAGCGCAGCGATTATCCACTAGTGCTTTGCACTGCCTCTGGCGGTCAGTAGGAATGAAACAGAACGTTAGCTGCCACCAGAGTTTGAAATTCATTTCACGCAAAATTTCTAGTAAGTGATAATGAAAGTAAAGAGACGCACCGACCGGTCTCGTATCTCTCACAGAGGAGCGGAAGCATAAACGGCAGATCGAGAGAGGAACAGGCCTGATTTTATGTTGTGTGTGGACTTCAGTCTTCAATGAGGGGCTGTTGGCTTATACTTTCGTTGTGTATTTGTTCATTTTACTATTAAATGTTTAAATGTTCGCCGATTCCAGCCTCCTTCTTCCCACAACAACAAACCCCGTTAACGTTAAGTTACATTGGCAAATTCATTAGTGAATTACTCCTCGTTTGTATTTCTTTCTGAATATAGTGTATTACTGCATGATACCTGGATGTTCAGTCAGGCGAAACTATGGTGGTTCACATCACAACACAAACGTCCCTTCGTTGAAATTCTCTGCAGCAGACAGACTCTATCTGTGTCCGTAGCGCACAGCGAGAGCACAGGCACAGCAGTCCGCCTCAGCTCGAGCCAGTCCGGGCTCCTCGACCGCGACAGGCAGCCGCCTCCTGTTCCTCCATCAGCCTCAGCTGCTCTTCACTATATTGCGGCTCGTAAAGATAGCCACGAACATCGGATTCGAGCAGCAGACTTTCAAAATCCTCTTCTTCCATATCATGTATAGTTTCTTCAGTCATTGTCATACTTCCTATCTCCACAGCGCTCGTTAGCTTAGCTTCCAAAAACAAGATGGCGGATATTGATTTCGGTTTCTGCAAGTGAAGTCCCACCCACTGATCTGTAATAGGCCTGTAGGGTGAGTGGGTCCCACACCCTTGAATAATAATGAGCTAATGTTTGTAGTCTATACACTTTTCAATGAAATTTATCTTCCGTCCTATCGTGACGCAAAATGACGATATTTACGTCACGATAGGACGGAAGTAAAACACTTAAATCCTTTTTTCTCCCATCTCATAAAAAAAACAAGCAAAATTCCACCATCATTATAATATATGACTGGGTTTCTAACAATACAAACCTTAATGCAAATGGGTGAAGTGACCCTTTAACCATTTATATCTCCATCACACACACACACACACACACTCTCTCTCTCTCTCTCTCTCTCTCTCTCTCACACACACACACACACACACACACACACACACACACACTCTCTCTCTCTCTCTCTCTCTCTCTCTCACTCTCTCTCTCTCTCTCTCTCTCTCTCTCACACACACACACACACACTCTTTCTCTCTCTCACACACACACACACACACACGCACACACACACACACACACAACACACACACACACACACACACTCTCTCTCTCTCTCTCTCTCTCTCTCACTCTCCTCTCTCTCTCTCTCTCTCTCTCTCTCTCACACACACACACCACACACACACACACACACACACTCTCTCTCTCTCTCTCTCTCTCTCTCTCTCTCTCTCTCTCTCTCTCTCTCTCTCTCTCTCTCTCTCTCTCTCTCCTCTCTCACACACACACACACACAACAACTGTTTGGATTCTGCTAGCCACGTATGTTGCCGTCTTTCCTAATGACTCCTCTGAGGAAAAAATAAATATGAGTCATGATCTGCGTTTATGCTGTTTATTACTGTGTATTTACTGCACACTACTTCAGTCTGTAGTCACAAACTGCTTTTAAATATGACTGTACAAGATGAAGCTGATGACGACGATGACTAAATCTATCCGTCCATCCATCCATCTCGTCTATGTGAATTTTGCCGCAATATATGATTTCATACTTGTGGCTTGTAATATCAGCAAACACAATGTTAAAATATCATTATCTAGTTCAGATTTGCCTCATTAGAACAGTATAATTAAGTATAATGATGATTATAATGAAGGCGTATCCCATGATTACCTGAAATGACCTCGAGCAGCAGCATGAGTTTGAGGCCATTCCTGAAATCCTCTTCAATGTTCTCGATCTGAGTCCCTGCTTTACGCAGATGAGAGTTACACCACGCTGTGAACGTCTGAGAGAGAGGAACAAACACAGATCACAGAAGTTTATCTTCAAAAACACAATACAATGCATTTCACATGCACAAACCAGGTTTGTGTGGAGAACTTCATGTACAATAAAGTATGATTTAACATAAGAATAACCCAGCATGAGAAGTAAAACCCGTCAGATTTAAACACGACTGTGATGAAAAACTTTTCAAGTGTCTTAGTTTGTTCACACAATGCATTTTTGAATACCACTACACTGTTTTTCTATGTATAAATGAGCTAGGCGGATGTTTTTGATCATTGCATTTGGGTCTCGCGTCTTTTGCACATGAAACGGCTTTCTAAAAAATGTGGTGCTCAAGTTAAAAGAAGTTTGTCTTTTAGAACAATTTGAATTCATCTTTTTGATCGAGATGTAGATTTTGACAAAAGCAAAGATTTTCTCAGCTTTTTTTATGAAACCTACATGCAAGTGTTGATTAAAAAATAATGTATTAAGATGCTATATGTCATTTTTAGCGGCCTATAGCGGTGATGTTTCAGATTGCAACAAGAGCGCTCGTGCTCGATGATCTCAAGAGCGAGCATTCACTACCGGCCACACGGAGACTTTCAACGCAACGGCGAAAGCATCACACAACATGCTGGAAACTCATGTAAACTCACACTGCACTGCAACTTACAATAATAGGCTTCATTTTGGGGTGTTATCAGACTCCATGTCGTTCGCTGAAGTGCCGTCGGTCGCTCGGGAGCGAGCATGCACGTCACATCCGATGGATTTCGCGGTAAATCCGACCCGGAGACTTCACATATAAATATGAATATTGGCCTTCAGATATCAGGTAATAGCAAAACCCGACAAGTGGATCATTGTAATGTGTGATTACAACCCCTTCACACACAGGCAATAAAAAAAGGATTCATTTTAGAAGAAAAGCTACATTTTGCACCTTTAAGCTAGAATAAAAAATTGTTTTTAAAGCAGAGGGTCTGTTCTTTCTTTTGATATATTGCATGTTCAGATATTCATCCAATAAAATATTCTGAAACTTTAGTGAAAATTATCAAAAATTATGGCGCTGGCTGGCAACATTTTTTTAAAACCGTGTCGGGGAAAGAATTAATATGTCTTAAAGGTTTAATAATGAAAATGTGAACAGAATCATCTGTTAAACCCCCTGACTGTGATGTTTTAGTTTGCACATTACACTGTTCCTGTAGTTTTCGATGAAATCATTAGCAATATTTCGGCGAACTTATAAATATCAGTGTGTGCGATGCCAAGAAGAGCCGCGTGCCAGCGGTGTGGGTGTTACGGGGCAAAGCTGCTCGATGTAAATGAGTCTGAGTGTGTTTGTTTGTGCTGAGCTGCAGAATAATGTATGAAAGAGGAGGAGGAGTGATGAACAACAGGACATGTAGGAGTTCCTGATGAGAGAGACGGATGGAGAGGTTGAAAGAGGGAAGGAGGAGGAGGTGTAATTGAATGTGGAGATGTAAGCAGGGGTCTCTGTAGGCCTGAGTGGGTGGACCGCCAAACGCACACACACACACCTAATATAGACCGCAGAAACCAGAGAGACGGACGACTAAAAGGACAAGAACAAAGGGGGAAATGAGCAAAGAGTATGAGAGGTGATATGTGATGAGAAGAAGTGAGATCATGAAAACTGAGAAAAGATGAGAAGAGACAAGAATGAGGCCAAATGAGAAGAGAAGAGATGAGAGATGATAGGTGATGAGAAGATATTACACAATAAAGGTGAAATGAGAAGAAATGACATAATAAAGGTTGAGAGAGAACAGAATAGACAAGAGAATGAGAAATGAGAAGAGATGAGACAAATTGAGTTAGTTAGAATAGTTGTTTTTCTGTGGTATTTTTAAACCCAGGCAAAAGTTCCTTGTGAATTATATTCAGCTACAATTAAATGTTTTGCAATAAGACTATATGTGAATGATATCTACGTTTTTTTTTGTACCTTATTGGAATCGAAATTTAGCCTGACAAGCCAGACCGACTTCAAGATGTTGGGTCTGGGAACTCACCATTGGCAGGGCTCGATCCGAGGGGCGGGATAAACGGTTGTCTTTTTAAACTCCCTCTGCACGCAATAGGATAGCGCTACAACCAACCAGAGCAAGGAAGACGGTGACGTAGTCCCCTTTATTTATACAGCTTTATCATCTCATCATTCCTGATCTCTAACACACACTCACAGCGTTCTCTCATCATTCCTGATCTCTAACACACACTCACAGCGTTCTCTCGTCATTCCTGATCTCTAACACACACTCACAGCGTTCTCTCATCATTCCTGATCTCTAACACACACTCACAACGTTCTCTCGTCATTCCTGATCTCTAACACACACTCACAGCGTTCTCTCGTCATTCCTGATCTCTAACACACACTCACAGCGTTCTCTCGTCATTCCTGATCTCTAACACACACTCACAGCGTTCTCTCGTCATTCCTGATCTCTGACACACACTCACAGCGTTCTCTCATCATTCCTGATCTCTAACCACACTCACAGCGTTCTCTCATCATTCCTGATCTCTAACACACACTCACAGCGTTCTCTCATCATTCCTGATCTCTAACACACACTCACAGCGTTCTCTCGTCATTCCTGATCTCTAACACACACTCACAGCGTTCTCTCATCATTCCTGATCTCTAACACACACTCACAACGTTCTCTCGTCATTCCTGATCTCTAACACACACTCACAGCGTTCTCTCGTCATTCCTGATCTCTAACACACACTCACAGCGTTCTCTCATCATTCCTGATCTCTAACACACACTCACAGCGTTCTCTCGTCATTCCTGATCTCTGACACACACTCACAGCGTTCTCTCATCATTCCTGATCTCTAACACACACTCACAGCGTTCTCTCATCATTCCTGATCTCTAACACACACTCACAGCGTTCTCTCGTCATTCCTGATCTCTAACACACACTCACAGCTTTCTCTCGTCATTCCTGATCTCTAACACACACTCACAGCGTTCTCTCATCATTCCTGATCTCTAACACACACTCACAGCGTTTTCTCATCATTCCTGATCTCTAACACACACTCACAGCGTTCTCTCGTCATTCCTGATCTCTAACACACACTCACAGCGTTCTCTCGTCATTCCTGATCTCTAACACACACTCACAGCGTTCTCTCGTCATTCCTGATCTCTAACACACACTCACAGCGTTCTCTCGTCATTCCTGATCTCCAACACACACTCACAGCGTTCTCTCATCATTCCTGATCTCTAACACACACTCACAGCATTCTCTCATCATTCCTGATCTCTAACACACACTCACAGCGTTCTCTCATCATTCCTGATCTCTAACACACACTCACAGCGTTCTCTCGTCATTCCTGATCTCTGACACACACTCACAGCGTTCTCTCATCTTTCCTGATCTCTAACACACACTCACAGCGTTCTCTCATCATTCCTGATTTCTAACACACACTCACAGCGTTCTCTCAACATTCCTGATCTCTAACACACACTCACAGCGTTCTCTCGTCATTCCTGATCTCTAACACACACTCACAGCGTTCTCTCATCATTCCTGATCTCTAACACACACTCACAGCGTTCTCTCATCATTCCTGATCTCTAACACACACTCACAGCATTCTCTCATCATTCCTGATCTCTAACACACACTCACAGCGTTCTCTCATCATTCCTGATCTCTAACACACACTCACACAGCGTTCTCTCATCATTCCTGATCTCTAACACACACTCACAGCATTCTCTCATCATTCCTGATCTCTAACACACACTCACAGCGTTCTCTCATCATTCCTGATCTCCGACACACACTCACAGCGTTCTCTCATCATTCCTGATCTCTAACACACACTCACAGCGTTCTCTCATCATTCCTGATCTCTAACACACACTCACAGCGTTCTCTCGTCATTCCTGATCTCTAACACACACTCACAGCGTTCTCTCATCATTCCTGATCTCTAACACACACTCACAGCGTTCTCTCATCATTCCTGATCTCTAACACACACTCACAGCGTTCTCTCGTCATTCCTGATCTCTAACACACACTCACAGCGTTCTCTCATCATTCCTGATCTCTAACACACACTCACAGCGTTCTCTCATCATTCCTGATCTCTAACACACACTCACAGCGTTCTCTCATCATTCCTGATCTCTAACACACACTCACAGCGTTCTCTCATCATTCCTGATCTCTAACACACACTCACAGCGTTCTCTCGTCATTCCTGATCTCTAACACACACTCACAGCGTTCTCTCATCATTCCTGATCTCCAACACACACTCACAGCGTTCTCTCATCATTCCTGATCTCTAACACACACTCACAGCGTTCTCTCATCATTCCTGATCTCTAACACACACTCACAGCGTTCTCTCATCATTCCTGATCTCCAACACACACTCACAGCGTTCTCTCGTCATTCCTGATCTCTAACACACACTCACAGCGTTCTCTCATCATTCCTGATCTCTAACACACACTCACAGCGTTCTCTCATCATTCCTGATCTCTAACACACACTCACAGCGTCTCTCTCATCATTCCTGATCTCTAACACACACTCACAGCGTTCTCTCATCATTCCTGATCTCTGACACACACTCACAGCGTTCTCTCGTCATTCCTGATCTCTAACACACACTCACAGCGTTCTCTCGTCATTCCTGATCTCTAACACACACTCACAGCGTTCACTCATCATTCCTGATCTCTGACACACACTCACAGCGTTCTCTCATCATTCCTGATCTCTAACACACACTCACAGCGTTCTCTCATCATTCCTGATCTCTGACACACACTCACAGCGTTCTCTCATCATTCCTGATCTCTGACACACACTCACAGCGTTCTCTCGTCATTCCTGATCTCTAACACACACTCACAGCGTTCTCTCGTCATTCCTGATCTCTAACACACACTCACAGCGTTCTCTCGTCATTCCTGATCTCTAACACACACTCACAGCGTTCTCTCGTCATTCCTGATCTCTAACACACACTCACAGCGTTCTCTCATCTTTCCTGATCTCTGACACACACTCACAGCGTTCTCTCGTCATTCCTGATCTCTAACACACACTCACAGCGTTCTCTCATCATTCCTGATCTCTAACACACACTCACAGCGTTCACTCATCATTCCTGATCTCTAACACACACTCACAGCGTTCTCTCGTCATTCCTGATCTCTGACACACACTCACAGCGTTCTCTCGTCATTCCTGATCTCTAACACACACTCACAGCGTTCACTCATCATTCCTGATCTCTGACACACACTCACAGCGTTCTCTCATCTTTCCTGATCTCTGACACACACTCACAGCGTTCTCTCGTCATTCCTGATCTCTAACACACACTCACAGCGTTCTCTCATCTTTCCTGATCTCTGACACACACTCACAGCGTTCTCTCATCATTCCTGATCTCTAACACACACTCACAGCGTTCTCTCATCTTTCCTGATCTCTGACACACACTCACAGCGTTCTCTCGTCATTCCTGATCTCTAACACACACTCACAGCGTTCACTCATCATTCCTGATCTCTAACACACACACTCACAGCGTTCTCTCATCATTCCTGATCTCTGACACACACTCACAGCGTTCTCTCATCATTCCTGATCTCTGACACACACTCACAGCGTTCTCTCGTCATTCCTGATCTCTAACACACACTCACAGCGTTCTCTCGTCATTCCTGATCTCTAACACACACTCACAGCGTTCTCTCGTCATTCCTGATCTCTAACACACACTCACAGCGTTCACTCATCATTCCTGATCTCTAACACACACTCACAGCGTTCTCTCATCATTCCTGATCTCTAACACACACTCACAGCGTTCTCTCATCATTCCTGATCTCTAACACACACTCACAGCGTTCTCTCATCATTCCTGATCTCTAACACACACTCACAGCGTTCTCTCGTCATTCCTGATCTCTGACACACACTCACAGCGTTCTCTCATCATTCCTGATCTCTAACACACACTCACAGCGTTCTCTCGTCATTCCTGATCTCTAACACACACTCACAGCGTTCTCTCGTCATTCCTGATCTCTAACACACACTCACAGCGTTCTCTCGTCATTCCTGATCTCTAACACACACTCACAGCGTTCTCTCATCATTCCTGATCTCTAACACACACTCACAGCGTTCTCTCATCATTCCTGATCTCTAACACACACTCACAGCGTTCTCTCGTCATTCCTGATCTCTGACACACACTCACAGCGTTCTCTCATCATTCCTGATCTCTAACACACACTCACAGCGTTCTCTCGTCATTCCTGATCTCTAACACACACTCACAGCGTTCTCTCGTCATTCCTGATCTCTAACACACACTCACAGCGTTCTCTCGTCATTCCTGATCTCTGACACACACTCACAGCGTTCGGCAGATCTTGAGACTGTCAGAGAAACTAAAGCTGATGCTCTCCGTGTGTTTTTCAGTCGGCGTTCATGTTTAAACAAGCTTATTTTGTGCATTAGATCGAAAGATCTGAAAAACCCACACATTTACGCTCCCCTCGAGGAAATCAGGACAGAAGTGGATGAAAGTGGACAGAAGAGACGGATTAAAACACCAGGTGTAAACGGGAATGTGTCTACCTCGATCCGATCGACCAAAACTCATCCTAGGAGTAAAAAGAGACTTCGGAGAGATGGAAAGGTCGGAAAGAGGCAAATCTTTACACACACACAAAAAAAAAAAAAGGAAGGGTGGAAGGAAGGGCTGATGGAGGAGGGGTGACGGTGTCTAAATTTGGATGTGACAGGACACCCGAGACACGGATTCCTGAGGAGCAAACTAAGAGACACAACAGGAGATTCGACTCCAAAGGGATCTTTTCTCCCACCAGAGATTTCTGTCAAACCTAAATGTATTCAGACAACTGCAAAGTTTCTCACATTATCACATTTTATTCGCTATAGAAAATGGTAGCCTAATAAAATATGACTCAGAGTTATCAAATCAATGGATATTTCACTGGTTTTGTCCGTCCTTCTGTTAGACTCTCACAAATGAATTATGTTGAATATCTGTCAGATGTTAAATTTAACTACACAATTAGATAAAAACCAGTTTAGCTCAACCAGTTACCAAGCAATGCTTAATGTTGTTCAGTCTGTGGTGTAAAAAATTCGCATTAGCAATTAAAGAAAAAACGCTTAAGCAAAACAAGGGCAGGTCAAAGTGTCTAAATAATTTTTGGTCCCAAATTTGTGTTCATTTTACTAGTAGTCACTGAATGAAGAATTCTTGGGTATAATATGTCACAGTTTACTTTATTTTTCTATCCTCACTTACATAAATTAACTATATTGCACCCCTGCACCCACTAGTAAAAAAATATCAAAAATGACATCTGGTGTCTGAATAATCTTTGGTTTGACTGTATGTGAACACGCCTCACAAACGGCCATATTGTCCAAAAACCAGTTGCCTAAAAATGACACTAAAGCGCTAATAAGCCGCCAATAATGCAACCCTGAGCCTTTAAATACCAGCGCTTGATGAGCGCAGCTGCCACTTCCACTCTGTTAAGTACATTCATTTCCCAGCATCCACCTGTCAGCGACATGAGTGTGTGTTTGTGTGGGGGTCGATCTTTAAACGTGAGGTAATGCGCTATCAGCATGAGAGGAGATGTCTGTCTTCTCCAAACCCTACCGGGACGGCTGGGGTAGCCCTTTAATAGGTGACCTTTACAACCGAATTATGGCTGACCTCTTGGGTCAGAGCTGTACTACTATTTTAGTTGGGTTGTGTTTAAAGAAAAACTATCGCTTCACCAACTAGTCACGTCAAATCTCCAACTCACACTAAGAGAGTTAATGGCTTACAGTCAAGTGTCTGGATTTTAAAATGAGCAAATGTTTGATAGTTATCAGCATTTTGCTGGACATTTAAATGAATTTGATATTACAATCATAAATCGTGATTAGAATGTAAAGGTTATAATGAAAGGTCTGACAGTCATTATCAAAAATAATAATTTCCAGCAGTTAGGAAAAAGCTAAATAGGGGTTTTTCTTAAAAACTGGCCACAATTTGAATATTTTAATCTTATTGACCAATCACAATCAAGTATTCCAGTAAGCTGCCCAGCCAGTAACTCATTAAACCGCTTTGATTATAGAGCTCAGCTGCGAGGTTGTTCATCATCAAACTGTTATTTTAAAAAGCTTTATAATGCGCAAATTGTAGTTAGTGTGAATACAGAACAACATTCACAAAATCTGTTATGAATGTAGTGGATAGTATACACACACACACAACACACACACACACACACACACACACACACACACACACACACCACACACACACACACACACACACACACACACACACACCGATGTCTGCCTATTATTTTGCAGGCATTAGCCTACTTGCTGAGAGGAACAGTTTTCAATAAATAAAAGACCATCAAAAGTAGAAGTTTTAACTAATGCTAACGTGACATAAAACTGAAAACACGATTTCACTAGAGAGAGAGAGAGAGAGAGAGAGAGAGAGAGAGAGAGAGAGAGAGAGAGAGAGAGAGAGAGAGAGAGAGAGAGAGAGAGAGAACACACACACACACACACACACACACACACACAGGTATGCTGGTCTAATGCCTCTAGTGGGAAGGAATTATCACCTTACTAAAGCATGAACACCGGCGTGGAAAAGCTCCTGGTAATTGTGAGTAAATAAAGAGTTAAGCGCTGTATTAATAGCTTGTCGTTTGTCTGAACGGCTGCCGTTCATTCTCTCTCGGTGGAGGAGGAGCGAAAACAATGACGAGATCGCAAATCACGCCGCAGGAGACAATGCACTCACCCGACCGCTGCTAACCTTTCACACACACTCACACCTTTTATTTTTCAACATTATCTGAGAGATTCATTAAATAAAAGACCATAAAAACCTTCGTCAAAGACTAAAGGTTTTAACTAGGCCTATATACATACAACTGAAAACATGATTTCTTACAAAAAACACAATTCATCCGTTTAGCAGACTTTACATTATCCCAATCTGCAGAATTCAGCTGCTTTTCCTCTACATTTTGCACAGATTTCAAACTAGTTCCATTTGAGTTTTCCATTAGCATTGCTAAGCCAACTGTGTAGAGCAAACAAATATGCTATTGGATACAATAACAGGGCTCTCAAGTTTTACCAAAAGTTTAGAGTGAGATTTAGGGGAGGAGCCACCCAAATATTTGCAGCAGCGGTCCCTCGACCCAACCAATTTCGCTTCAATTTTTGCTAGCAGTTCAATATTGCCTATTGTTCATAATTGACCAGCACAAATGGAAATTATATCAGTTTGTAAATCTGATAAAAAGACAAATTCATCCAAATAAAATAAATAGTTATATTTAAAAAAATACAAATTTATTGAAATTTTTTTTTTTTTTTTAAATTGACCCCAAACAAGCCAACTGAACATCAGTGCTCAATGTACATAACATTGTGTCATAACAACTTGGCCTGAGCATGCATGTCAAGACCCAAACCGGTCACCTTTACAGGGGTCATTGGATGCCCATTTTCCCCAAGTTGGTATGATTCTTTGGGGTCTTCATGTAAAGTTTGTAACATACTTTGGTTAAAATTTCTCAATGGTTGTGTAAAAAAACACCCTTTTTACCTCCTCAAAAACAGCTCTGTTCACAGTGACACGTTTCGGTGCATGTCTCTTTAAAGTGTAAATTGCAGGTTAACCACCACAACTGATTAATGTGTACATTAAAGTGCCCAATATGTATATATTTAAAAATTTCTGTCTTAAAATGCGTTAAAATAACATTTATTGGGGTTTCTTCAAAGGTAGCGTGTTTTTTACCGTAACTGGGTGATGATGTCATAACAGGGAGCTGCGGGCAGTAATGCACTCACTCCGTGTGTGCTGTTTGAGGGAGAATAAAACGATTTGCGGGACTCCCGCAAACTAGAAATATCTGAATAAAACGTAAAAACTAATACAATTTTATTCATCTGTTGCAGAAAATCAATAAGAACATCTAAAACAAAATAGAAACGGTTTACAGGCAGAGTTTCTATTTCTAACATGTCAGCAGCGAGGAGCGATGTAGCCAATCACAGACATATGTGTTGATTTCTTGAACGCAACAATAGCCAATCAGAAGCATTTACGATGGACTCCCCTCACCGCTCAAAACAGACTTTTTGTTCAGTACTGAATTCTGTATGCTGGCAAATCCTCTAATTATAACAAACATAGTGTAACGTTATATATTATGAAAGCTTCATTGATAATAACAGAGATGTGTGAGATCGCGATGAACTGATGTCAGCTTCATGCCATGCACGCAGTAGCCCGCTTGCTTTTATGTTATAACAGCGACACGTAGGCTAACTTGAAAGTATGTGGAGGTACAGAAAAAAAAGTATTTTTGCGGGCGGGAGCGGGACAAAACATGAATGTTGCGGTCGGGAGAAAGTAATTGAGCACATCAGTTATAACGACACACGTATTCAAAAATAGCCGGGTTTAAACCGGGCTCGGGCTCATCATAATTACAGTTAATGGGGCCGGACTCGGACACAGCGGGCTCGGGTAACGTTAGGGTCTTGCTTGATGTTTTGGGCCTGATCTAAGCTCTACCTCGGGTAAGTTATGCTAACACTTACAGGCACGAATCAGCCGTTTGTCCTTGGGAAACTTGTGGAGCCTCTCCCCCGTTTTTGGTGTATTCGTACATCCCGCACAAGCACAATAGTTAACCATTTTCGCTAGCTAGGTCTCCTCCAATATAACGTAACTCTAGGCTTGGAGCATAGACCGTAGAAGCTTGGAGTCCCTGTTATGACATCACGCCCAGCCTAGTGGAAGGAGGGGGCGTGCTTAAAAGCACTGTAAAACGAACCAACTTTTCATTATATTCAGCATTTGGTATAAAAAATATAAAAAAAAAACAATGGTGGGCGGTTCTTATCTTTATATTTAGTAAGCACATTGCATTATCTTCGTGACGATTTTTACCTGAAATTTACACTTTAAATGATAATGAGCAACAACTTTTTGGCTTTTTGAGGATTAAAAAAAGTGAATGGATTTTTTCAATGCATGGTGATTGTGTGTCCACACACTGCAAAGACACATTTATTTGCAAACACCAAATAAAAGTGTATTTTGCATCCGATGACCCCTTTAAAAGTAGTTGGAGAGTTTTTGAATGCATCAAAAATAATTTAGCACGAATTTGGCTATACTCCTCATTATCAGCTCTCACTGTCTTTGATCACAGGCAAGAGATATTGTCCAGGAATCGTAAAATCAATGCTAAAAAATTAACATAAATGAAGAGGTCCGCAAACCGCATTCATCAGATCTTGCTCTTTCAACTTCCACTCCGTGTGTGCGCGTGTTGTCTAGTAATGAACGTGCTTGCAGCGGTAACACATAATTTACCCGGAAACAACTAATTCTAATTTCTGATTGGCTGGTAGCTGGCATTTAACTCTGTAACTCGAGACAGATTATATGAACTCGGCAGAGAACTTCCCTCCGTTTGCTTGCGCCTCGTCCATTTATTGTATAGCGGTACAAGTTTCCTTACTCCTCAGCGTGAGAAATACAAGGTGTGGCGTGTGAGCGTGTGAACGGGTTGAAATGCGTGTGTCTCACGCCAAATGCGTGAGACTTGAGAGCCCTGCAATAATCAACTTTTTAATTAGCCTACATCAAGGTATTTTTATGTTCCCTTAATTTGTATTGACGAATTGAATAAAATCGGGCCTATAGGTTTCATTTGCCATATTTAGTTTGGCATGAAGGAACAGCCGTTCATACAGAACGTGTTTTTGCATTTTAAAATGTGATGCGCAAGATAGTGGAATTTGGTGGAAAATGAGGTCTAAAGACACGGTTTTTAAAAGTTTAACTTCTTTTAACTTGAGCGGCGCAGTTTTAGAAAGACGTCATGAGTGAGACACTGCAAAACACATGAGTGAAAATTAGGCCCATTCACGGCAAGAACGATAACTAAAAAGGATAAAGAAGCACACACTGCAGTTTTATCATCCGCTTTAAATGCGTTCACGCCATGTCGATGACAAGACGTAACAATCTTACGTTATGCGTTTCTGTGGAAACACTATCAATGGCAAATGAATCTGCAGCTGCCATGTGTACAAGTCGAAGCTCTCAGAATATTCAGTTTACAACTTCTATGAGGATGTGAACGCTTTTACACGTTGGAATCTCATAATTACATTAAAGGATTAGTTCACTTTAAAAAAAACTTTTGCTGATAATTTACTCACTGTCTTTCTTTCTTCAGTCAAAAAGAAATGAAGGTTTTTGATGAAAACATTCCAGGATTTTCTACATATAATGGACTTCATTGAGACCCAAACGGTTCAGGGTCCAAATGAGAGTTTCAGTGCAGCTTCAAAGGGCTTTAAACGACACCAGACGATGAATAAGGATCTTATCTAGGACTCTTCGAGTCATGACTCGAAAAAAGATTTGTTAATTTTGATGAACGAGTTCGAACAGGACAGTCACAACGCTCATCACAGAACAGAGCAAGGCGAGCATTTGTGCTTAAAAAACTTAAACTTTGTTATTTATTTTTTAAATGACCGATGGTTTCGCTAGATAAGTCCCTTATTCATCGTCTGGTGTCGTTTAAAGCCCTTTGAAGCTGCACTGAAACTCTCTTTTGGACCTGAACCGTTTGGGTCCCATGAAGTCCATTATATGGAGAAAATCCTGGAATGTTTTCATCAAAAACCTTAATTTCTTTTCGACTGAAGAAAGAAAGACGTGGACGATCTTGGATGACATGGGGGTGAGTAAATTATCAGCAAGTTTTTTTTAAAAGTGAACTACTCCTTTAAAGGTGCTCTAAGCGATGTCACACGGTTTTAGGCCAAAACATTTTTGTCACATACAGCAAACATCTCCTCTCTATCCGCCTGCTGCCTGTCCCCTGAACACACTGTAAAAAACGCGGTCTCTGCGGACACCCCAGGCTCCACAAACGACAACAAAAACAAACTGGGCTAACCCACACCACGAAACATAACAAACTGTTCCAGCCAATAACGACAAGAAGGATTTGGGGGCGGGGTTTGGGGGGTTAGTGCGCTGATGAAGAGGAGGGAGGGTCTAGCTAGCCTCCGTTTTGTTTGACAATACTTTAAACGTCAACAAGAAGTGACGTCACCCGACACCGCTTAGAGCAACAGTTCCCGCCCCTTTTTCAGTGGCGCTGGTATTTCTTAAATCCGGTTTCCCCAAAGGGATTTTAAAATAGTCTTTGTGAAAGCGTAATAAGCCATGAAACAAGCCAATCAGCTACGAGACTCACAACACTACAAACTTTGATTTAAAGCAAAAACAAGTATTTTAAAATCAGACATAAAGACAAAGGTACCAGACTGTGTACTTAACAGCTTTAGTGAGGGAAAGAACTACAGGCCCATGAAGCATGCGAACTACACAATACAACTAAAAACGATAAAGAAATAAAACTACTT
>CM070818.1:6188984-6211484 GCA_036326025.1 Chrosomus eos | reverse complement strand
CCTATACCTATCCATCCACCTATACCTATCCATCCATCCATCCATCAATCCATCCACCTATACCTATCCATCCATCCATCCACCTATACCTATCCATTCATACCTATCCATTCATCCATCAATCCATCCACCTATACCTATCCATCCACCTATACCTATCCATCCATACCTATCCATCCATCCATCCATCAATCCATCCACCTATACCTATCCATCCATACCTATCCATCCATCCATCCACCTATACCTATCCATCCATACCTATCCATCCATCCATCCACCTATACCTATCCATCCATACCTATCCATCCATCCATCAATCCATCCACCTATACCATCCATCCATTCATACCTATCGATCCATCTCTACCTATCCATCCATCCATCCATCCCTACCTATCCATCCATCCATCCATCCCTACCTATCCATCCATCCATCCATCCATCCATCCATCCATCCATCCATCTGTTAGAAATATGTACCGTACCTTGATATATTGTGTACATATTGTTACCTATCAAAATATATAATATGTGACCCTGGATCACAAAACCAGTCTTAAGTAGCACGGGTATATTTGTGGGAATAGCCAACAATACATTGTATGGGTCAAAATTATCAATTTTTCTTTTATGCCAAAAATCATTAGGATATTAAGTAAAGATCATGTTCCATGAAGATATTTTGTAAATTTCCTACCGTAAATGTATAAAACATTTGTTTTTGTGAGTGAATGCAGCACAATCGCAAACATAAATGCACAACTTTAAAGGCGATTTTCTCAATGTTTCAATTTTTTTGCACCCTCAGATTCCATATTTTCAAATAGTTGTATCTCGGCCAAATATTGTCCTATCCTAACAAACCATACATCAATGGAAAGCTTATTTATTCAGCTTCAGTGTGGTGTATAAATCTCAATTTCAAAAAAATGACCCATAAGACTGGTTTTGTCATCCAGGGTCACATATATCTCATACAGGCAACTGAAGGAGCATCACCCTAAAACTGACTCTCAGTAATGAGTTGAGCAGATGGACACACACACACACACGCACACACACACATGCGTGCGCACACACACACACGCACACCAGAGACCACATTACAGCTTATTCTTAAAATATCACCCATCACATCACACATACAAAAATCACTGAAGCAGTACCATGGTACATAATGGTATAAGATGGCAATACTGTTGGACTGTATGATTTACCACTGACTCTTCATTGTCCTCCAGCAGTACTTTAAAAACCACCATGATACTGCATGAAAGTGTCCAAAAAAACATATATTTTTTGTAAGTGAAGCAAATGTTTATAAATAAGAGCATATGCACAAACCTATAAACACATTTATGAACACCTGGGGGGGGGGGTGCGCGCGCGCCACCACACACACACACACACACACACACACACACACACACACACACACACACACACACACACACACACACACACACAAAGCCGTCATGAGGCCTGTGTGCTCCTCTGGTAGTTTATAGTCGCTGCCCTACATGGCCACAGCTTCTGGAATAGCAACTGCCATCCGATCTGACCACACAATCTCCCTCGCTCTCGGAAACACTTTCTCTCAGGAAGAATAATGCAGAAATAATAAGTTACACTAATACACAATAGGACCTGAAACCTTTTGAAAAATGAGTGTCAGAATAATTTTCTTTTTCAACAACTGATGAACTTGTTTAGCATTTGAAATATACCATGTTACCAAATTAAGAGCATGGGTTAAATAATTATTTGTGTGATTGTTATTTCCCAGCCATATGTATTTAAAATATATCAATTTAACTTAAAAAAGAAATAAATACACAATTGTGTACGGTACATGCAAACTGATTAACCAAATCAGAAATAGTGAAAAGTAACAATGATTCAAAAAATTGCCTCTTTATTGTAAATAAATCCAGATGTATGAGAGGTTGTTACATAACACAGCTCTATAAAACATTCCCACTGCACAAAACCTCACAATACTGAGAATATAAGACCTTCTCAAATATTTGGGTCATTCGTTCTCGAAAAATAGATGGAATTTCTCAGAAAAGGCATAAAATAATTTAGAAAAAAAATATATATATATTTCCAATTTAGGAAAAAGTCAAAAACATACACTGTAAAAAATTATATAAACAAGTTATGACAACATATGTTTTTACATTGCTTTAACTTAAGTTAAGCAATTTTCAACTTTTTAAATAAGTTATACAAATCAGTTTAATGAAATTTAAGTTGAAATGACTTAAATTTTTTAAGTACAATCAATTTGGATGTTAAGGCAGCAATTTATGTTTAACAGTGTAAAAGTAAAATATCATGTTGTAAATAATAATATTAGTAGTGGCCTAAGCCATGGGGAAATATGATCGATTTCTATGCAAATGTCGCCATAGTTTGAATCTGATCCGAAACGCAAAATGTGCCAATGAATTTCAGCATGGAGAACGACTGCCATGTCCTTATGACATCTAACCCCTGACGATGAGATCAGAAGCAACGGAAACATTGTAACTCTACTCAGCTACAGAAGTAGAAGCGGCCCTCACAAAAATGACTGGCAGAAAGAAGCGACTTCACACCAGCGATAACTCACGTCAACTTAATTTGATCAGCGGTGACTGTTCCCTCATGAATACAACAGTTTGTTTGCAAATAAGGTTCTTGACCAGACTTGTGTGAAGGATATTTATAATTCACTTAGGCAATGATGATATGTAGGTATTGTTTACATCTTGATGCATGTCAAAGATCATTTCAAGGTCGGAGTAATATATAACTATACATATCACTAGCCTACCCTCCAATATATTCTTCTTGGAGTCAGGATATTTTACATCTAGGCGATGCAGCTAATTTTCACCCCAACCTTTTAATAAAATGAATGATAAGTTTGCTTGATACAGAAATCAAATACTTATTTTTAGTCAGTAAGAATGTGTAATTGGATTTATTTATATAACAATAAACAGTCACTGACAACATTTACATTGTTTTTGTTTTGCAGAGAAACATTTAAAAAAAATGAAGGCTACTAGCATTGAAATGTAGTTTTAAAAACTGATTTGCAGGACGTACGTCTATATCGCCATTTTTGCTAACGAGATTAAACCAGAAATGCTGTGCAAATACAATGAGAGTCATTGCAAATTTGAATAAATAGAAATGGAAAACAAAATAAGGGATCACCACAACACTCAAATATTGCTTAGTGTCATTTTACATAGCCTACAAAACATTAGCAAATATAAGCCACATTATCCTGTTCTAAGCATAAAAACAGAAACACACCCAATTCTATAAGTTGCATCAGATGCACCTTCTTATGCTTAATAGAGCTAAAAGACAATATTTCAATCCTTTAATAAAATTCCAGCTGTATTTAGCAAGGACATGCTAATGTAGCTAAACATAACAGTGAAGTTGATAGTTTAGCCACATTAGCAATAGCTAGCTACACAATAAACTGTCGTCTTAAACGTTTTCTACAAAAAAACTAAAACAAAAAACATGTTCTACTTTTATAATAGTATAAGTGTGGGAGATTTCCTATGACTGTATGTCCCTCTAGATGGCAGCAAGATGCTTCTCTAGGATTCTTTCACTCATTCACTGATGGATGCTAGTTAAGAGCTGCCGTTAGGATACCGGGTAGTGATGTCAGCTATTTAAAGCCAGATTGTGAGATAATTTAAATACAGAATTTACTAGTCAACAGCAGAACGACACTTAGAAACAATTTGTCTATTTTCTGCTGCCTTTTGACAGATATCAGATGAAACGGCATGTTGACAATCGCTGTATTACTGGGGTTTCTGCTATGCGCTAGAACAGGTGCAGAACCCCCACCCCCACGCGACCCCCATATTCGTTTCATTGCAAAATGATGCACTTTCTATATTTACGCTGTGATATCAGCTCCTTATGCTGATCCTACATGCCTGAGGATGTTTTAAAGACCCTCATGGACTCAATTCTGAAACCCATTTAATAGGCTGATCTGAAGCTTTTCTCTTCACTGCAATGACATCAAGTTAAAAGCTTGTTTTATATTTGTTTTATAACCTTACTGTAATCCGACTTGCATCATTTAATCAGCTCAATTTTTTATAAACGCTATTTCTATAAAGAGTAAAAGAAACATCACATCATCCAGGGGGCGCTAGTGGGCATGTTATTATTTCCACAAGAGAAATAAAATATATTGACTGAATGGCAAAAAGTGACTCTTAAAGGGGTAGTTCACCCAAAAATGAAAATTGTGACAATTTACTCATCCTATTGTTCCAAGCCCATAAGACTTTCGTTCATCTTCGGACACAAATTAAGAACCAATGAGGTTCATTCTCGTGATACACAATGTTTATATGTAAATAAAAGCCTAAATTCAATCTGTTCATCATATAAAGCGATCGAGTCTCTTCAGAAAATTTGGACTAAACCACTAAATTCATATGGATTCGTTTTACGATCTCTTTAACTTTATGAAGTGTCATAGTTTCAGTTGCGTATCTGTCAACGTATGGACAGAAAGCTCTCGGGATTTCAGCTAAAAGATCTTCATTTGTGTTCCAAAGATCCAGAAAAGTCTTACAAGATTGGAACGACATGAGGGTTAGTAAATGACAGAATAATTTTTTTTGTTGAACTACCCCTTTAAAAACCTTTTTTCAGTTGAGGGACAAAGAACAAGTATGACACATTTAGTTCAGTGATTACTTCAGGTCTGAGGCGATGGCTATGCTACACCACCGTGTGCACCTTGAAAATGTGATTGCTAAAATGCTATTAAAATAGTGACAACTGACATGGTGGCGTTTTTGAGAGCTGTTGAATACAGAGGAGCAACTGCACAGGCAAAGGAGCTCAGAAAAGACGGCCTTAAGAATGGAGGGAGCGAAGGAGGAATACGGGAGATGGGGCGGCAAGGTTCAGGAGTATTTTTAGGGCATGTTTATTCACAGACTGAAATGAACCCTCCTTGCACTTCTCTTGCTTGCACACCATCTGTTGAAGTCTTTCAGCTTTGTCAGGTCTAGCCAACATCCCACAAGTGTTTGTAAGACACCTTTATTGAGAGTACTGCACATGCAATTGCTTTTCTACATCATTATCTAGGTTTTTTCTTGCAAAAACATTTCTTGGCCATGGCGGCCTTATATATAGGGTGACCATATTTTGTCCTGAAAAAACAGGACACTCGGCCCGGCAAAGAGATAGGCCTACTCAAATGATACTCGAAGTGTACTCAAAGAAACCTTATTAATTTCAATACATTTAAATTAGGTTATGCCTTCTCTGTATGGATAGAAATTTGTTATATTGTTATATGAAAACAGGACATGTCCTGGGAAAACAGGACAGTTGGTTATATAATAATATATATATATATAATATATATATATATATATATAATATATATAATATATATATATATATATATATATATACACACACACATAGCCAGTAGTGACCATATTTAAAAGAAAATCTCCCACTATAAGAATAAGTAAAGCATCTGAAAATAAGGCAACTTGTGAATTAAACGTGTCTATTTCTGTCTTAACAAACGTATCCGTGCCTGACACCACAAATCTGTGGTTTGCAGAGATCAATCAGTGGTTCTTGGCTGACGTCACCTCAGACCGGGCACGAGCTCCCCTGACGGCTATTAAACGTCACCTGTCATTTATGTCAGCCAGATGATCTTCTAAAACTTAATCTACCTAACTTCTCTACCTTCACACTAAAGGACGGGGTCACACTAAACGATTTAATCGTTTAAGGCACAGGTAGGTTTAAAAAGTAGCTATATAGGCCTACGTGTTTCCACAGAATGCGTTAAAGTTACGCGCGCTTTTCTGTGAGGTGATTTTACAACTTTTTAAAAACTAAACGAATGACGGGATCCATGTTCGTTATTGCGATTATGAACACGGCTTTATAGACTCATACGAAGACCGAATAAAATTAGCTACAAACTGAATGAGGGGGGCGGGGATGTGGTAAGACAACACAGAAGAAAATTGCGAATGAAACCAACAGCTGCAACTTACATCATGTAAACTCGCTTGTCCGATCGTAGCGATGTTAAATGTTCTTAAATCGTATTTAAGTGTTGTACAGTAAGTTTATTAGGCTACCATATTTACTTCAAATTTGACATGGTAATCATACCAGTCACAGATATTCTTACTATGTCAAAATAAATAAATAAAAATATAATAAATAATAGACATAAGGATTTCCTTAAGGCAATTTAGTAAACTTTTCAGCATCTTCATTTTTTTGAGACCATATTATTAATAATTACTGTACTGACAGCATTTTAGTGAAAGCTTGTTACCACAATTAGAATAAGGTATAGCCTAATAAATATATGATGGTCTTAATTTACACCAAATTTACTACACTTATTGCTACTATAAAATCATACGATACAAACGGTGTAAAATCCTTTAAGAATTTTATGATTTGTTAATTTTCATTAGGCCTATATAAAATATAACTTGTATTTTGGTTGAATAGTTACCATGGTAAAGTTATACAAATGGTAAATACATAATATGTCCCCCAAAATGTGGCTTGATCATGTTTCAGGACATTCCCATGAACATACCTTCCTCTGCTGTTTCTCCCAGGCTGGGTCCAGCAGAAGGTCCCTGTCCCAGCTGTCCTCCTGAATCATGTACTCTTCCGTAGTCATCATGTAGGTGTTGTTATACTGCACCTGTGACTCAACAGTAGTCGCCATCTTTTACTCTTATCCCTCTAACCCCTAATATTAGAAGTTATGTCTCTTGAGCTTTAGGTTGTAAACTAACAATCCTGTCCGTGCGTTAGAGGAGAAACCCCCGCTCAGTCTATATGATCGTGGAGGAAGAGGCCAGACTCCACTCGTCTGAGGTGCCTTTGTGGAGGTGCGAGCAGAACTTCTGCTGCCCAGTGCTCCTATCCTGGTCAAAAGTAGCACACGTGACTGCACCCCAATAAATAAGAGAACTAGTCGAGTGAGTGTCGGGTTATGCTACCGAAAAGGTGTGAGAGGCGGGACCCACTGTGCACTGGGACCAATTACTGGAGGCTCTTTTAGTGAAGGGCAGGGAAAGACCTCACACACGCCTACTGGTGCCCTCCACTTTGCTAAGAAGAACACCTGTTGTCCTTGGCTTTAGTCTTTATACTTATGCAAGTAACAGTTCTGGGGCCAGTTTAAACGCATCCAGCTTACTATTATGCATTGAAAAAAGGTGCACTGATTTCCAGTCTTTTTCAACAATCTTTTTCAGATTGTTTCTCCTGTAAAAAAAAGTAATGTCTGTACCTTTGCTATACATTAATAATTACTAACACAGTTGCGCTTCCATCTCATTTAAGTCAAACAGAAACAAGTCTGTAATACGTTAGAAGGACCAATTCAAAGGAAAAAATTCTTATGGAAAAACTACTTCAGAAAATAACATGTACTTCCTAAACAATAAAACTAAATCATTCTTACACATACAATAATGACACATAAATGAGCACAACATATGCTGTCGTAGTACTAGTTTATTGCAGTAAGCATGCGATGCCAATCAGTGTTCATGCAGAAGCTGGTGTAGGAGAGTACACTTTACCAGTCGCAAGGTTTTTGCAATATACACACATTAACAAGTCATGCACATATTCAATAGAAGGTGATAAAAACAGTACGACCAGCTCATATCCTATCACCTGCAATAGAAATAATTCTCGTTTCATACATGAGTTATAAAAATGAGTACTGGAGTTTCCTTCACACTCGGTAGGGGTGTCCTTATAAAGAGATTAAAAAAAATCCCTAAAAATAAAAAGGAAAAAATGGACAAACAAAGGAAAATACTGGAGCGGAGCTCTTTCTAAAAATAAATGGGACACAAACGCTAAAAGTTGTGTTATTGTTATCGTCCAGTTTGTGCAAGAAGGGTGACGATATCTAGGGAGAAAGTAGACGGAGAGAACATTCTGTTATCCATGGAAATTGTGGAGCGTATACCATCTAGAGTCAAAGAGACTTAAGCTGGAAGAGTAAGCTGGAGAAGGTGAGGGATTCTTTTGATATTACAGAGCTGAGATCCTGAATGGAAGGTTCTTCTCAAACACCAATTGGTATATATCTGCCACAGACATCTGTCATCATTAACGAATGCCACAGACATCACAGAAATCTGTCAACCACAAATATCTGCATGTCAAGGATCTTCATACCACTGACATAGGGAGTATCATGGTTACTCTGACTATGAATAACAGATATATCTTATTTCAGGTAATGGACAGTTCCTCATTCTCCAGAATAAGATCTAAAATTGAGGTAATCTAGTCCTTATTCCATCGTTTCTACAGGCAAAGGTAAATAGCGACTATGGACTTGCTTCCGTAGACACAAAAAGCAATGCAGATGTGTGTGACAATGCATGTGAAGATGCTACATGTCTTGTTTTGGGATAGGAAGGAAGAATCATCACCTCATGTGGCTGTAAAATGAAGAACAACTGCAACTTCTAGTGAGCTAAACCAAACTTAACTATCATGCTCCCTCTGGAGGATAGGTCCTGTAAGTAACCCTCAGGCAGCTTAAGTGTTTTTTTCCCATCTGAAGCCACTTGTTTTATAGGACATTCGCCTACCAGGTATGTAATCTAAATCTGCGCCACCTCATTATCGTACATTCAGCTATTTCAAACACAAACACCATATCAGACTCTCATTTGAACAGGTAACACAATGTAGCTTTCAGATTAATGTGTTTCTTAATCAGACAATTTTTTGTGGGGTAAACCCTAACTATTTGGGATGACTTTGGCTACTGTCAATCTAGGGGGCAAAAGCAGAGGTTTATTGTAAGAATGACTTGCTGGGTTTTAACTCGGCAATTTACCAAAGTCAAGCACTGCCCTCCAAGATAAGGGTTTCCAGTGTCACTGAGTCCAAATGAGAGTCTTGCGAATAAAATCTTGGCCAGTGCCTTGTGTCTAGTACAAGTCGGGAATGCGTTCAAGCAGTGGTTAACACTGAACAAACGTAACAATTAGCACTGGGGATGCGGCGAGGGCGGCGGTGAGCTGGGCGTTAACGGCGAGACGACTCGAGGAAGCCTGGGGGGACAGGGGTTAAATCAAATAAACAAACTAAAAAGGCAATGGAAAAGGGCCAAGTCGACGATATTGGAGGAACTCTTGAGCAAGGTCCACATCTGCCAAGCCTTTAAGTGACTCACTCATCACTCACCTTTATCAGTCAACTTACTTACGCCACGCTTATTTAAAGCAGTCTTAGTGCACTGACTAATAATCCCATTCATTCAGCCGCTTTTATCCACATTCTCTCCGAAGCTAAACCAACAGATCAATTATTAGAGCACCAAGCACCAAGCCATTACCGAGACACACTAACCACCGAAGCAGTAAATAGTCACCCCCGCCGCCACCCCATTTGCCAGTGACAGATAGTAGTATAACACTGGTGTTTTGAGAAACCCATTGACGATAGCAATGGTGACGAGAGGTAGGAATCTACAAGAGGGGTGGGGTGGTGGTGAGGAGAAATACAGCGGATACACGGTCAGGCGCAAACGCTATCGGGGAGGACGACAGGTAGAAAGGGGGCGAGGCGCAGTGCGTTTACCTGAATGGAGTCAGAGAGACCTTCTCGTTCACTGCGCGACGCTAACTTTCTTCCCCCCAAACCAGCACTGCGTATGGTGTCCACAGTTCCTTAGGGACCTAGTTAAGTTGGAACAGTCACATCAGAAAGCGTTTGTTTTTTGAGGGGGGAGGGGTTGAAACAAGAAAACAAAAAAGAAACATGCACAATGGAAGCAGATGCGAGCGAAGCCTTGTGGGAGACATCTTGAATTACGTACAAATACCAGAAAAGGAATTGTAAAATGGCCTCCTGACACATGTTTTACAGTATGCTTGCGTCATAAAAGCATAGTCATCATCGTGCCATACTCCTGTTAAAGAAGCTGCATGGGACTATGGCTGGTTAAAAAGTACCAAAAGCTGGGCTGAAGATTTTGCTGCTCCTGGGGAAGGGGTTTGGGATGGTGTGTGCAGCTGGGGGTGGGGGGTATAGAGTGGGGTTGCCCCCAGACTTACCCCATCCATAGTGACAGGGGTGAGATTGGGATCAGTCTCTAGTCCTTTAGCTTCTTTTCGGGGCTCCGATTCATACGAGTCTGGTCGTTTCACAAAGGAAAAACAATCATGAAACATCAAAAGGCAAGAATAGCTAAAGCTCCAAGCAAAAGCTCTCGAGTTTCCTCTGTAAATGATCAGGCAGGCTCTTTATTTTTTGAAGGCGTGTTATAGTCAGTAAAGATCGTGTACAGATCTTTAAGTCTTCTCTTCTGAGAACACTTGCGGCAAAAACAGTTACCGTAAACTACAAACATGAATGTCAATGCAAAACGTTTTCTAAGATCACATTCACACACTGGCATCCTTAGCACGTAGGTGCGAACAGGGGCACGGTAAACAAATGAAATACTGTCGCTAAATGAGAGGCAGATGCAAAGAGAGATGGAGAGAGATGCAGTGAGGGTCATCTATGGAGTTGCAGCAGCGAAATGAGCAGGAAGACTGAAAGAAACTGATAGGAATCTCCCAATTTCATTTAATGCCAAATCACAGCACCACAGAAAATACAGCACTTTCGTGTAGCCTTAATCCAGTTTCACATTTTAAGACTACAGATAAAAAAATAGCAAACTTGAATACATTTCACTACTAAGGCATATGAATCATAGGCCACTCATGATTTTGGCGTTTTTTTCTAGAAAAAAGAGAATTTTGGCTATAAACAATCATTGTGGAAAAAAGCCACAAGAAAGAACATTTCGTCTCTCTTATAGCTGTAAACAAAAGTTACAAATTAAGCAGAGTATTTCTCTTTAAAATGATACGCGAGTCCCTTGTCACTGTTTATAAAAACATGATAGCAATATAATAAAAGACACTTACAAAAACAGATTCTACAATGCATCTTGGCAGTTAAGTTGGCGAGCATAGAGATGCTCCCATGAGACAGATCCCAGCTAAAGCTGACTAGCTAAACCTTCCTCTGATTGGCTGCTCATACATCACCATATCTATGGAAGTAGCTACATCAAAGTTGGAGGGGAGAGAAGTCACAGTGTCTTTCAGCTTTCAGGATGGGTGGACAGGGATGGAAGGGTGGGGTTAAAGGTCATCTAAATTTTCTCCCATCTGAGGTGTAAGGGATGCGTATGTATGTGCGTGTGGATCGAGGTCGCTTCCCTGTTCATATGTGCCTTCCTGTCGTGTCAACCAATGGAAAGCATACACGCTACACCAGTCCCAGAGAAAAAACAAGAAACACACAAAGACATGTGAAATACTTTTCCAACCCTGGTCCTACACTTCACACACCTTTGGAGTAAACATACATTCAACTTATTTAAATGTTCTTGAAATCTAACATCTTAACTAGATGAGTGTGTAAACCGGTTCATATAACTATAATAATCAAGCAATATTTAAAAATATCAAGTCCAGTATTCATTCATAGGCTACAAACACTTAATATAAAAGTTAAAAAGCATCATGGCTAGTGCCTAATCTACCCCTCAAAACTAACTGGCTATTAGATTGAAGGTTTCTTTAAACAGACAATGTGTTATATTGGTTTAGTGTGCAGGAATGAGAGCATGCAGTTTCCCTTTTCAAGCCCTGACTACACTGGGTGTGTGTGAGAGATCAGAACCAAGGTTAGAGACTCCAGTCTATAGTTAAAACTGACACAGCCACCGTCTTAAACCCAAGCACACACGTCAAACATACACCTGTGGCTTCGTTCTGACACACACACACACACACGCGCAGCACAAGGAAAGGAGAGGCAGAGAGGACGTGGAGCACACTATCGGAAGGGTGTTTCAGGGGTGTGTAGGGCGAGTTCGGGGCGGCGGAGGAGGGGCTCCTTGTGCGACGGCGGTATCGGCGGTGGCTCATACACGCGAGGTGTTGCCATTGCGATGGCAGGCACGGAGGCGGCGGGCAGGACTGGCCTGAGGGACTCGAGCGTTGCCACCTGCTGAGTCGGGACCCCGGGCAAAGCCTGCAGTGCGGACATTGCTGCAAGGTGGTTGGGAGGTGGATACGCATACTGGTATTGTTGGTATTGTTGGTATTGCTGCAGCTGCTGGTACTGCTGGTAGTATTCCGCATAATATCTGTGAGAAATGGAGAGAAAACACACATGCACATCCACGCAGACAGGAAAAGAGAGACAGAAATCATGCATATACAAACGAATGTATACACCATTGGACAGGGACAGACACAGAAACACATTTATACACATACACACACACACACACACACTCACCGCCACTGTAAATCAGAACTAAAACAGCCAACATTTTGAAATGTACAAACTTTTGCTGTAATCGTTTATTATAGCCACGTTTCCACCGCAGGAACTTTCCCCAGTCACTAGGGACTTTGGGCTGGTACTCCAGGGTCTAAATGAAGTTTTCCCGCTCCAAAAGGCCCTGCTTGCGAGATAGTACTTTTTTAAAGTTCAGGAACCTTCAGTGGTGGGACTTGGGCGCTGAACATGCCGCATTTTGATTGGTTGACTCAACGCAGCATTTTATTTCAAGCAGCATTTTTTTAAATCTGTTGTGGGAACAGTTGTTTGCTATTCGAATCAACAATGGAGTTTAAAAAATACGACCAATGGACTTTAAGCTTTAATTCAGAGCGGGAACTGTAAAGTAGAGTGCAGTCCTACGTCACCAGACTAATTTGCCTAATCATCATGGTACTTTAGACCGTGGTGGAAACACAGACAGCAACAGGTCTGGGGGGGGGATATATCATTCCACCGGATAATTTCGGTGGAAACGCGGCTTATGTGTCTTTAATTTAAATCAACTCACCTGGCTATAGGGTCGTCCTCCTGTGCGGCGGCTTCCTCTCGACCTGCAGGTGTGGGCAACAAGGCTCTGCGCTTGGCCCTCTGGTACATAAATGGTTTCATAACAGGGTCAGGCAAAAGTGGGGCAGATCTTCTTAGTGGACTCCGGTCCCTCTCGCCAGACTTTGAGCTAGCCTGTTGCTGTTCAGCTAGCACTTGCTGTCCTTGTGCAAAGTAGTGTGCCCTTGCTGCCTCAAAGAAAGCTGCTGTGTCAGCTGCCCCAAGAGCCCCGTAAGCCGGGGACGTGCTGTAGAGAGCCGGTGCTACCGTATAACCTGGGTTAACAGCAGTACCTCCTGGCACCTCCATGCTCGGCGCTGCCGTTAGAAACACTTGATTTGCCATGGCGGGCGTGTAAACTTGTTGACCGTATGCAGCGGCGGCTGCGGCGGCGGCTGCGACCGCGCCACTCGTCATCTGCCCATAGAAAGCTGGGTTAACGGAGCCATACATCTGTGCGGCAGCTGCGGCAGCACTGTTGTTGAGTGCCTGATTTGCAACTGTTCCACCGTAGAGCTGATTGGCAACTGTACCGTACACTTGACTAGCTAGTGCTCCGTAGACGGCTGGTGCCACCGCGGTTCCCCCTTCAGCTCTTGCACCAGCAGCTGTAAGTCCAGTCAAAGCAGCATAGGTAGGGTCAAAAGTTGAGGTGTTGTAAACCGAATTGTGGACGCTCTGTTGAACCTGTAGCGGGAGGCCGGCAGCGGCGGCAGCGGCGGCTGCTAACACGGCCGCTTGGCTCTGGTACTGCTCTAGGGTGGGCTTCCCAGCTGGACATTCACCTGCATAGTGACCCTGTTTTCCGCAGCTCACACATGGGATTTTCCCAGTTGGAGCCTGCTTGCTTGGCTGAACTTTGGACAGCTCACGGATAGTGGTCGTCCTTTGAAAGAGGTCCCGTGCAAAGCCTCAATAGCCTGCAGCGCATCTTCCTTGTTCTCCATGTGTACAAAAGCATAACCTAATAAAGGAGAAGACAGGAGTGTTATTATTCAGGATTACCCACACTTTAAATCAGGTTAAATCAACCAACCCAGCTCCTGAAGGGATACCTTACTGCAGACTTCAGTTCCAACCTTGGTCTGACACATCTGCCTGTTATTTTAGCTACGTTCAGACTGTCAGTCTAAATCTGATTTTTGTGCATATCCGATTGAAAATCCGATCAGAATTAGCTATCGCAGGAAATTTGTTTGTGTTTAAATCTGACCGCTCTGATTGGATGTTTGCGACGTGGTTTATGTGGACTCTCTCACGCCACGTAAAATGTAAACATCAGATGTTGTTTATAAGAAACATGCTGACAGTCGCTCCCAAAACAATGCTGTGTTGTTGCAAAGTGTCCAGACGAGCAGAAAATGACAATATAACGGAGACATATTTTGAAAACCGACGGAGACGACAGTGGAAAAAAGCCTCAGAAGACGTATAGTCCAGTGCACAGCTACACATTTACTTGTTGTAAGATTTAAATAAGATAACATCTCTATTGCAAACACCTCCATGTGTGCGGTTGTTGTTTTTGCGTATGCCTACCAACACAACGTCATTGCCATAGAAATCAATGCAGATATTCCGGAAAACGAAATTCAAACACAAATCAGATCTGAACAGTTGTGGACATCTATAATTTAATTGCAATCGGATACACAAATAATCTGATTTGGACTGACAGTGTGAAGTCCTGAGCACCTCAGGAGCGTTTGATTAGGGTTGTAGCTGAACTCTGAAGGATAGTAGCCCTCCGTGAGCAGGGTTGGGGGTCAGGATTTTGAAACTATCCTCTTACCTTTCACCTTATCACACTCCAAAACTTTCCCAAAGGTCTGAAACAGCTCCTGGAGGTCTTCTGTTGTGCACATACTACTCAGATTACCCACAAATACCTTCGTCGAGTGAAGTGGGCGTCCTCGGGACTCTTCAACCACGAGGTTACGACCTTTGAACTCTCGGCCATTGAGCTCCCGAATGGCACGTTCAGCAGCGCCCTCTCCTTGAAGGTGTACGAAAGCAAACTGCCTCAAAACGCTACAGCTAACAACCTGGCCGTATGACTCAAAGATGGCTGACAGTTCTTCTTGCGTGGTATCCAGGGCCAGATTCCCTACGAAGAGCTTAACCGTGTGGCCCTTATCCATTGTGCTGAAATGAGTAAAAGACAATTTTGACATATCAGACAAGGACATAAAAGCATGTGTAAGTACAATTTGAAAAGTGAGGGGTAAGTATTCACTTACAAAATGGGACAGTGACAACCTCAGATATTAATTATTATTCCAATCACAGTCTTATAGTACTCTGAAATAAATACCATGATGTTTGTGATCGTGAATGATTATCGTACTCAAGTGCTTCATACAATACCAAGGTGATTCTATGGTAATTATGGATGGATATTTTGGCCAACTGATATATTGGCCAATAAATCTATGCAAATTTTTATATTATTTTTGAGAGCCTGATAACAAAAACTCTTACCCTTAAATCCATGTCCCAAGCACACAATTATAGCGATATTCTCTTATGTAGCCCAGGCTATATGACAGACTTGCTAAGCTAAGTTTACGTTACGTTTGCCGGTTGCACTTAAATGTATTTTCCTTTCTGAAGTGATTCTAATCCTATTTCAAGCAATTTAAAAACATAATGTTGAAGTGTCTCAGCTGACTTAAATAATATTTTTTTTATCGGCTTTAAAATAATTGGACAATTTTCTTATCTATAAAATATAGATATATCTATAAATATATTGTGCATTCCTAATGGTAATACCATACCAAAACAACAACAGTATCGTTTTGTACCTTATTGTTAGTATTATTTCCCAATTCAGGTGGGGAGAGAGAATAATAGTTCAATAATGCTTGGTCTTTAGTGAAAATCATGTTAATTCAATGTTGCTTGACGTGACAAAAGTCCTGAGTTACAGATGACACCATGTTTGTCATAACAATATCATAAAAAAATACATATCACAATTAAATTTAGTCCTAACACATTAACAACATAACATTATTCAACACACACACACTCACACACAAAACAATGGAATATATCGATGCAAAATTTATTCAGCATTTAATGAAAAGAATGTGTTGCAGTTGCAGTCACAAAGCCACAGTAATCTGGTGACGCACGAGTAAACACGTTCACTTCCTCAATCTAACAGCTCACGGAACAAACACTCACACTAAAGGATAACCGTTTTGTTCTTAACACTGACACATCATTCAAACCCGTTTTAAAATGTATTTATGTGTGAGAAACGCTGACTCGCCGTTCTCTTTATAGCGCTCCGGCGTCAACAACACGAGTCGACTGATTTACTGAATGTAACATTTCTGACACAGATGTTTACAAAACACTCCCGATCTCTTCCGTCATCAACACCACAATGTCCGCGATGCAACTACATCGTTTTATATTTTAATTGTAAATGCATGCGTGCATTTTTCTACTCATTTTTTCCTAAATAAATCTCTAGATGCCTCATTTTGGGAGGATTTTTTTAGTGTCCCCCCCTCCCCAAACCCCTTTGCGTTTCTCTATAAATCACACCGCGAGCTCGGCTACACCATTCCGTGTTTCATTGGCAATCGTTAGCTATTGGTAACTTCTATGATGAATTATGGAATGCTTTAAACATAAACAAATATAGAGAGGAAAAAAATCTTCCATCTTACCTAAGCGGTGCGGGGTTTCAAAATGGTCGGTCCACTTCCGTTCTTTAGAAACGCTCTCATTCTTCAGCAGAGGACTGAGTGAGCGCGTGCTGATGCACACACACACACACACACACACACACCACACACAAACACTGCGCGTGCATCCACATTGCATCATTTTTGTTTTCATTGTAAACAGGAATTTAACAAAACTTAACTCAAAGCAAGCAGAGACCTAGCAGAAAACTACTTTAAATGCACCATGGTACAAACCACATATTATTTTTAATCACAGAATGTTTTTAGCTGCTTTTAGTTAAGTTTTGTTAAATTCTCTGAATCTGATATGCATGCATGCACTGTAAGCAACTTTGGATTGTTTTTTCATAAATAAGAATACAATCAGTTTTTTACAAACACAATAAATGAATGATGAATGGCTTATTATGGGCAAAACAGATGCTTGTTTTTTATTGGGATCAAATATGTACAAAAAAACAATCACAGCACTGTTGTCCGTCTTTGTTAGTGGGAACTAGGAACATTATTAAATGTGCTTATTTTTTATTTTTTCTTTATCTGTACAACAATAGTAAAAAAAAGAAACAATACAACAATTAATAAATTAAGACACTTTAGGACAGTTAGCCGATGGGAAATTCATTTTAAAGTGATTATTACAGAAGGGCTTAAGATTTCTTGAAATGCTTACAAATCACTCATCGTATAAAAATATCTGTTTAACTTTGTTTCTAAGTTTAAACTTTGATTTTGAAGTTCCAGCAGCTGTGTGTAAAATCAACTAAAGCATAACGGAAAGAATTATAACTATGAAAATCAGCTATACATCCACATAATTACACATGGTTTGATTTCTGTATTTGTGGCATCAGAATGTCATCTCATGACGGCTTCAGACAGGCACGTTTGCTCTCTTATCTGGCTCCTTCCATATATCTGTGCTTGATGTCCATCTGTATTGCTTGACGTGTGTGAAGGTCGCATGCCTGACTCACTACAGATGAGCTGCCGGTGTGTCCGTGACTTTCCGTCCTCTCCCAGCGATGGGCCGATCTCTCTCCTCCCACAGGGTCACACCGTCACAGGCACAGATCTGCTTAGGGTTCTGAAACAAGCCGGCCGATCGAGCAATGATTCCACATGCCAGCCTGAGACCGGAGCGAGAGAGAGAGAGCGGACATTACACACACACACACACACACAGAGAGTCCACTGAAGAACATGAAAAACAAGCACGTTAGCTCCGTACTGAGTGGGATTTGATTTCTGCAAGACTTAAAGGGATAGTTTACCCAAAAATATTTAGAAGAATATTGGGAACCAAACAGTTGCTGGTCCTGGGGTGACCACCATCAAACAAACCAAATGTGGGACGATTGTAAGTGTGTGTGGGACATGTTACCAACACTAAAACATAACCTGAAACTGTTATATAATGTTTATCTAACTTAATAAAACATCTGTATTCTGCCTTTCAGCTGATAAAAATGATTTGTTCTTTAGTCCCTTCCAGAAAACACCATTACATCACAATGTTTCATAACATGTGTTTATTTTACATGACATTTAAACTCAACATCACTGAGCCCAAAGGCATCATGCAGATCACTATTACTGAAACAAGTCCAACTAAAAAATGAACAAATAAAATATAAACCAACATTAATTTAGATCATTGCCAGTCTTATATATTAAGAATATATTACCTAAAAACAGTCATATTTTTTAGAAAGGATGTGAATTAAAGCAACCACAGCAGGGACAAGCTGATCAATTTAATTTACCGAATTATGCATTTGTTTTCTGACAGAAACACATGAACGAATCACCGCTCTCACATTTTGATTGACAGCCGTCACACCCAACTAGTGACGCGTTTACTCCTTTCTTTAACCATTGGATAGGATTTTAAAACCGGCTGTTGTATTTGTACTTCTGATGAAGCGCTGTTAAATATAGCTGAACAACTACGCCGCACAAAGAATAAATAAAATGCTTTCTTAAAAAGGCAAAAGAACGCATCCACGTTTTCTTAATATGATAATTAAAAACCAACAGACTGATAAAAATGCAGGATATTTTCTCAATATGTGACGTGCGGGACAGCGCAAAGCTCACCCTAGCTGGTCCCATAGTATGAAGGAGGTCTCTTGTTTGTGTTCAGCAGAAGAGAGAAACTCATACAGGATTGGAATAACATGAGGGCGAGTAAATGATGACAGAATTTACATTTTTAGATGAACTACCCCTTTAAATCAGCTTATAACGACATCAGAGGAAGTGTTTCTTCTTTATTTTAAATCTGTCATGTTTTTCTCTGGATTAAAAACTGATTCAGACAAAGTTAGTCAGCAGACACAAGAACCCAAAATTAGTTACATTATTAATAAGTCTGACAGTTAAGAGCCAGATATCATTTTTTTAATATATTGTCAGTCCAAAATCTGTAATAAAATCCATGTCAATCAAACGTTTTCTTAAAACATAAGTATATTCCACTTTATCCACACACATCCAGTACACTTGAGTAACGTGATTAGATACTATATAGCAAATCTCAACAGTTTATTGTTTATATCCTCGCAAAATGTAAACTATATTATCGCCCAGCTCTATGTATAAAGTTGAATATATAAGTACATCAATATATCCAGAAACGCGACTGTAAAGCATAAAGATATCATCAACATTCACAGAATTATTTTATGTAACACTTGCTCTGAAACAATGTGTGTTGTGAAAAGTGCTATAGAAATAAAACTGACCGTTCTCCTGAGTTTCCTGTTATTCTGGACAGTGGGTGATTCCCACGGCCCAAATCATCCTCCCCAGAATCCACCACCAGAGATCGACCAATCACGTCCCACACCTGGCAGACAGAGCAGGAGGAACATGTGACATCATGGCGTGGCGTATCTCACATGCACACGCAGCAAACGCAGGTATACTCCGGCTTTGGTAAATCAGGGCATGAATATTTTCAGATGACACTGAATGATTTAAGAGTTAAAAAGGAGGCGTAACCATGAAACAGAAGGTTAGTGTAATTAACAATAACAAAGACACACACACACACATTATCACCTTTATCTGAGAGTCTTCTAGCCGGAATGAAGCTCTTCCGTCAGGATCTGCCGTAACGTTTCCCAGATCGCCCACATGCTAGAGAGAGCACAGCGTCACAGCGTTAAACACAAACATTTATATTTCTGATTTCTTTAGTCGATGTTAGTCAATGTAAATATAAAAATAAAGCAATACAAATATATTTAAAACAAAAAAAGCAATAGAAAATATGAAATTTTGTTATTGCTTCTTTAAAAAAGCTATAAATATTATTAGAAATATTAAAAATATAAAATACATTTGTTATTAATACATAAACAAATTAAATGTATATAATAAAAAATATATATAATAAAAAAATATATAATACATAATATATAAAATTTAATGTATATTTATATAAATAAGTATTATATATGTATATAAGTATAATATATATATATATATACACAAGTATATTTATTTATACATTTATTGATATCAATTTATATAAATAATAAAATATAAATAGTATAAACATTAAAAAATATATAGTTGTAAGCATTCATTTTTAATTAATGCTTTTTCTACACAGGATATATATTAGTATATAAACCGTAGTTTAAATATTTAACTAACTAATATATATATAAATAAAACCAAATATAAAATATTTAAAAATACAAAAAGTAAATGAATAATAATAATAACAACAGCAATATAAACAGTAATTAAAAAGACATTACTTTTTATAATAAAATGCATATAATAATAAATCATTTGCTTCATCAAATACAATATTACTATAGATTTAGGACATTATGAACACCATAAAACACCACTTAGATATTATATATAGAATACACCGGGGCTAGTTGTCAACTTCATAAACTATATGGTTTATAAAAAATAAACTAACATTCATGAACTATAAGGTCTTTAATATGGTCTTAAACTATAATCTTTTCTCTTGGTGAATAGCATTAGAAATCTGTAAGGTTTGTGTGTGTCCAGAGGTGAATGTGAAGTGAATGTACCCTGTCTGAGTCCTCAGGAGCTCCATGGGGTTTCCTGAATGGGTTAAAGTGATCTCCACAGCTGAAGGACACAAATATTATCATGATTATAGAAACTCATGCATTCAGATATTTCATTCTGAGCTAATGCTCAGTGCTAGTGAGCGTTTTGTTTCAGGGAAAGATTTCTAATGAACTGTTTTACACACTATCATCAGACTGGATGTGGCTCATGCTCCTAAACCCATTGTAACAAACATAGACTGCCCTGTGATCTAATGGTGAAAGGTCAAGGGTCGTGATACCTCCTGCAATCCTGAGTGAGGTCGCCGAGCTCGTGCACATGCAGGCCGTGCGCTCCTGGCTTCAGCCCGTCAATCGTCCCGTCAATCAAACAGCGTTCCTGTGACAACTGCAGGAAGCGGACCACGCCCTGCACAAGCCCCGCCCCCCTGAGCATCGCCACGGCAGCGCCCAGGTCTGACAACAACAACACACAGATAACCAATCAGAGACCTCTGCTTAAACAAATTCACTAACTTAATAAAGAAGTGTACAGCCATGACTGAAGTAGAACAGATAAAGATCATATTAGGAGAGGGACAGACAGCAGAGATGTGTGTGTGTGTGTGTGTGTGTGTGTGTGTGTGTGTGTGTGTGTGTGTGTGTGTGTGTGTGTGTGTGCTACAGCCTGAGAGACAGCAGGTGAATGTGTGTGTAATGTGTGTATTGTCTGACCTCAGTGTGTTTCCCTACTGTCCACCACAGTGACCCTCAGTAATGCGTGTGTGTGTGTGTGTGTGTGTTACACTGTTCATATAAATTTAAGTTATGTTATAATATTATATTATTTTTATGTCTTTATTATTATTATTATATCTATTCCAAGCTTTGGCAATATTGTATTATTTACAGTCATGCCAATAAAGCAATTTAGAATTTGATAACAAGCATTAGGACCCTTTCACGCTTGTTCACATCAAGCAGCAACCTTCCAGTCTCTCTCTTGAATCAAACACAGAAGAGACTTAAACTGCAATTCATCGACTGGCCACTAGAGACTGGCTCCAGAAGAGAGTCAATCCCATAGACTCCCATGTTAAAATGCCCAACTTTACAGCAGAAAAAAATATGTTTACAGTCTGGTGCAAAAAGTGGTTTTGGTCTATATAGCTAATTTTCCCCTTCATGACAACTGTGAGGGGGTGAATTTATTTTATAACTCATCCGTTTAAAGTATATTAAGCCTTAAAGTTCTGCATAATTAAGGGCGTGGCCACTTGAGTGACAGGTGGATTGCGGCTGCTGTTACTGCTAGCCGTTTGTCTGCTGTTTGTTAGCATCACGTCACCTCAGCTAATCCGTTTATCCAGGAGTGATGCGCTGCCAAGATGGCGACGGCCGGCTCCGCCCACTTTGGGCTTAAAAAACGCTCTTCAGAAACCTACGGGTGACGTCACGGACACTACGTCCATATGTTTTTCACAGTCTATGGTTGTCATTGTGCTTTGCCACGTTCACACCTGATTCTGAGCTGCCCATGCCCTTCAGCACTGCCCGTCTGCCTGTGCTCTCTATCAGAGTCTGGACCTTTGAAGACGTCAGCGCCGTTTCAACCAGAACCTCCTCCTTACCCAGGTTTATCTGCACCGACTGCACTCCTAAACACACACACATATGAATGAGATAACAGCTCATGACACAGAAAAGTGTTTCATGTTGTGCTCGACTCACCCGGTTCTTTCTCCAAAACGCCC